>PVJX010001684.1:0-152478 GCA_004027295.1 Dolichotis patagonum
CTTTAGTTTCTTTCTGGGTTGTGAGAGTCTTATCTCTCTCTGTTTGGGTCTCTCCAGGGTGTTTTATTCTGGCATTTGAGCTGTCTCTCTCAGAGAGGGTCTCTCTCCTGCTACCTACCAGTCCGCCATCTTGTCTCACCACCTCGCACCAAACTCTTTAAGTGAAAAATTACTTGGAGGCTCAATATATAAGGCCTATGAAAAATGAAGCGCTTCCTTGACACTGGGGCAGCAGCTTTAGTGATAATCGCCCCACCTCTGGCACTATCTCTGGCCCCACCTCTTGGAGAACAATTTCCATATCCAAGGAGGCCCCCTTGAGGATGCTTAGCTTTTCAAAGGCTGTGGAGGTTAGGGTTAGGCAGGCTGGATTGCCCTGAGGCAGAGATCAGAGTTGGGAGGGGGATTGGAATATTAGTGGGAACATCTCATGCAAATAGATCTAGGACTTGGCAGTAGGAATCCAAATCGAGGGGAAGTACCCGAGACTTCAGAAAGGAAAGGTTGGCAGCAATGGGTGACAGAAAACAGGGAGTGGGTGAGGACCTTGTTAAAGACCCCAGAATTTTGACACTAAGCTTGTTAGAAGTGATCACCGAAGGCAAAGTCAGTTTTTTCTTCCCTTTTGTTTTATGAGGAATGCTAAGTTCAAGTGTAAATGTTTATGCTCTCAAACATTTGATATGTACCAGCCAGGTTCCCAGCTCTGCGCTAGGTGCCAGGGATGGGATGCAAGAGAAGAAAGACGCAGGCATGTTGGCATCTCAAGGAGTAAATGTACCGTTGGAAAGGAGGCACTGAAAGATACTGTTTTGGGTTGAATTGTGCCACCATCACTCTGCCCAAATTCATACTTGATTTCCTATCTCTGTTACCTCAGAATATGACCTTATTTGGAAATAAAGTCCTTCAGATATAATTAGTTAGAATGAGGTCATCCTGGAGGAGGGCAAATTCCCTAATTTAATATGACTAGTGCCCTTTAATAAAAAGCAAATGTGGACCCAGATAACATGGTGA
The DNA here is from genome assembly GCA_004027295.1 of Dolichotis patagonum. NCBI lineage: Eukaryota > Metazoa > Chordata > Mammalia > Rodentia > Caviidae > Dolichotis > Dolichotis patagonum. The sequence continues at coordinate 1,021 of PVJX010001684.1, forward strand.
GGGTTGGTTATGTGAATGTGAAGGCTGATGCGTCTACAAGCCAAGGGGCACCACAGATTGCCAGCAAAGCCACTAGAAGTTAGAGGAAAAACAGGTTTTTCCTCAGAGCCCCAGAAGGAATGAGCCCTGCTATCACCATGGTCTTGGACTTCTCACTTCTACAACTGTGAGGCGATAAAGTTATGTTACTTATGCTATGCAGTCTGTAGAATTTTATTATGGGAAGGAAACAAATACAAACAATAGTCATAACTTGAGGGTTGTGTGGAAAGGACTGCAGAGGCTGGCACTACAGCAGAAGTGAGAATCTGCTCCCTGGTTTGAAGCTGGGGGGGCAGCTGAATACTGTGGCCAGATCCAGTTGCAGGAATGTCCCAGAGTCTGGAGACGTGATGAGCAAGAGAAGGAGAATTAGAAAAACCCAGATTTGCCAGGAGTCCATGAACCCACCTAGAGAAAGCCCCTGGGTAGAAGAGAGGAGAGGGCAAAATGAGTAAATGTCCATCCTAGTGGACCCCACATTGGGCCAGAGAGGTAGCAGAATGTAGACCGAAGACTGGGGGAAGCAGACCAGGCAAGCGCGGTATTTCGGGCTAAAGGGGAAAGGATTTTAGAGACAGTGAGTCGGAGGTTTTATGTATCAGGCAGAACGGGTCCCTTGTGAGAGTGGTGGGAGGGCAGGAAGTGGGGAGGGGAGAGAAGTTGGAGTTCTGTCAAAGGCAGATCCATTTGTATTGCAATAGCAAAATAGTCTCAGTTGGGTAACTTATAAACAGTAGAAATTTATTTCTTGTAGTCCCAGAGGCTGAGAATTCTGAGATCGAAGTGCTGCTGGCAGGTTTGTTGTCTGGTGAGTGTCTGTCCTCTGCGTCATCTTGGGGAGAGGAGGAACACTGTGTCCTCAATGGCAGGAGGACAGAAAGGGCGTACGCACGCCCTTCATCCAGCTCTGTCATAAGGGCAGCTGATCCCTTTGGTGAGGGAGGATGTCTCCTGGGCTGATCACCTCTTCACACCGCCCCACATTGGGTGTGAATTTGGAGGGGACATGGACAGCAGCCCTGAATGGCTGGGTGGCTGGGAGGCCTGGGAGACACAGATGGCAGCCAGCTCAGGAGGCAGTGACCTGAAGGAACAGACAGAGGCCAGGCTCTCAGCCCTGGCTCCAGGAACTTGAGCTTTATCAGTGCAGAGCAGAGTTACAGGACCTGAAAGGAGCTTGTGGACCCCTGTGAACGTTTGGGAATGGTTAAAATAAAGTCCTATTCCTAGGAAAGGGAAGATAAGCGGAGGTAAGTGGTAATGAGGCAGGAAATTTTCCAGCATAAAAGGTCAACAGAAGTACTACTTTGGCCAGGCGGAAGATGCAGATGGGACGGAAGCAACAGTTGGAGAACTTGTGTGGAGGCAGTGTCTGGGTTCTTGTTTGAAGCCAGTTTTATCCCCTAATGGATACATGGTGATATCTGGAGGCACTTGTGGTTGTTATAACAATAGATTGAGTGGGTGCTGCTGGCTTCTATTAGGTAGAGCCCAAACAGCCTACCATGCATAGGGCAGTGTTCCATGACAAAGCATGATTCAGCCCAAAATGCCAGTAATACAAATGAAGAAACTTTTGTGCTTGTGAGGCCAACAACAGTTCTCAAATGTATTTGAGGAGTAAAACCCAACTTCCTGGGATGCTTGGTGGAACATTATGAACCAGTGATATATATAAACTAACACAGGAGAGCTTACCTTAGAGCAGCCATGGCAAATGCTTTCAGCCTCCCTCCCCTCCTCTTTCCAGGACCTTGGCTTTAATAGGCACCCAGGACTAACTGCAGACTGGTTTTGCAGAAATCCAGATGGGGCCTTCAGTTTTAAATTTGGCTGAGGTCACAGAGAGAGTCTGTTTCCTACCCTGATTGGTAGTTCACCCCCGAATAGCCCTGCTTGCCCCTTTCTCAGTTTCTGTGGTCCCAGATGGTACATGTCTGATCACTTCACCGGTGTCCTCCTAGTAATTGTCGGCCTCTAAAAACAGGCCCGTCCTGGGAGGCCTCCACCTGGTACCTTCTGTCTCTTGTTTGCTCACCAGTTAGTATCTCCACAGGAGTCTATGTATTTGCCTAGTTGTAGCCTTCCTTAGGTAGGTAGCATCTGTAAAGCTGCTTCTTCCAGCCCATTGGTTTTTAGAAACTGATGTGTCTTTTATTTGCATTTAGAAGATCTCAAAGCATCCTTAAAAGAAAGAGGAAGACGGGGCAGACGGGCAGCTACCTCTTCAGTTCTAGGAAGAAAGAGAGAAGAGAGTCAAGTCAGGAGAGCTGAGGGTGTGCCTGCCGGTGGTGCCGCTGCCCACTGCAGCTGCAGACTGCCGCAGTGTGTCCACGTGGCCCTGCGCACGTCACTGAACTTCTCTGAACTGCAGTTTTCATGTAATCAAGATGACCACAGAGATTTTTGAGTTTACAGAACTTTTTTTTTCTTTTCTTTTCTTTTTTTTTTTAAACATTCTCATACACTAACGACTGTCATGTCAGTTGCCCCCAATCCGCTGGCATGGAATTGAGAATTTCACAAGAGACTTCAGCTGCATTTTGCACAGATAGATCCAGGCCCCATGCCTGTAATTGGACTAGTTGGTCGCTGAGATGCTGTTCCATGCCCAGATGTTCACATATTCTTACTGCGGTGGTTTTAAGAGTGTTGAGAATGTCTCATGGGCTCCTGAGTTCCACCTGAGCTCCCCGCAGTGCTTGCCTGATGGTGGGGGATGTTTTTAATTCCCGAGGCCTCCCCTTGCATGTCTCTGTCCTGCTGCACTGATGCTGCCTTCCAAAGGTCAACATCCAGTTAGGTGTGTTGTGGGTCCTTTCTTTTTCTATTATTTCCTGATGATTAAGCCACAGAATTAAAACAATAGAATGCGCTCTTTATCACAGCTACTTTGACTTTTGTATTCCCGGGAAACAATTCTGATGGTAGATGCTGCACGTTCAAAGGGATCCGTCACCTTCTCCCTTAGGGCTGTAACGGCAATCGGTGCTCAGTTGCCTAGAGAGTAGTGGGCAAGCCCGGGCTCCATAGGACTGACTGAGGGGAGGCTGCTGTCTCTGTGTGTATCCTTTCCCCGCACAAGGTGGGCTTTCTGCTCTTCAGTGAGCTCTGGACCCTTCTTGTGTGAGCCAGAGGAGGTTTACACATACAGCATGTGGGTTGGATCATCCTTCCTGCTCCAAACGCTTTAGGCTGCCATTCATTTCCTTCGGATTCTCTGTGTCCCTACCCCTCCCACTTTCTTTCTTCTCCTTTACTTTCCTCCTTTTTAGGCATCAGTGTTAAAATTTCAAAATACACGTAACATTTACTATGTTGACCTTTTTCTTTATTTTTTTATTTTTAATTTTTTTGGAGACAGGGTCTTGCTGTGTAGTTCAAGCTGGCCTCAAACTCCTCCTACCTCAGCCTCCCAAGTGCTACCATGTTGATTGTTTTTAAGTGCACTGTTTGGTAGTGCTAAGTGCATTTGCATTGCTGTGCAGCCTGACTCTAGAACTCTTTTCATTTGGTAAAACTGAAACTCTGCATCCATTAAAGAACCCTCCATACTCCCACTTCCCCCTGCTCCTGGCAGGCACCCTTCTTCTGCCTCTGATGGCTCTGACTACTCTGGGGACCTCATATAAGTGGAATCAGATAGTATTTGTCTCTCTGTCCTGGCATCTTTCAGAGTGTGCCTTCAAGGTATCTTACACACCCCGCCCTCCTGTTCTTCCAGGTGTATCAGTTCGTACTTGGCAGCTGGGTTCACTTTCTCACTTTGCTTCTCGTTAGGCCCACAGAAAGTCCAGACTACTGAATGCAGGTGTAGATCTTGCCAGAACTTCCCAGGGTCTGAGTTTACTAATCCAGCTGGTTCCCACAATGATCAAAGCTCGTGGGTGTAGTCAGACACGTGACAGATCATATCACGATGGCAAGAGCCACCTTAGGCCTGTGTGATCTGTTAGCTTGAGGTGTCCCCTGGGTAGCTGGAATAATGCAGATGACACTGTGCGGCCTGACGATGGTTGAGGGCTGTGAGTCTCCGAAGGACGCCCGGCGTGCTGTGCAGAGCGGTATCGCTCATCTCTGGGGATTTGCTGGCTCAGCTGGGTCAGTGTACTCCACTGCCAGCCCAGAGCCCGACTTTCTGGCAGGCAAAGCCCTCTTAACCTGTTGGTCTGCTTTTATCACCAAGTGGGTTTCGCTTGTACTATTGAAGGTCGCGGGCTTCTGTGAGCACATGATTGAAATGAGACTTTTGTGGTGCCAGCGTTGCATTGTTTCCACTAATAGGAGCCCACGTGTCCTTCACATATGGTTAGGCTGATTGTTTTTCTATCCTGGGCCTTTGCCTTGGAGAGATTCCTAACAAAATACCATCCACAGCCTTCTTCCTCGAGGAAGGACGGCTCTGAGTTTTAGCGCCGGGAGGCTGGAAGAGGAAGGCAGAAAGAGGCGGCATGAAATTGGGCCATTATGTATCTCTGTGGTACCTTGGGCTGGCTCCAGAACCTCGACTGGCCATGGCTCACCATCCATGTGATTACACCTTAAGCCCCCACATCTCCAGAATTGAAAGGCTATTTCTTACCCTTCCCACCCCATAGAATTCTTATTTGGAAAGGTGTAGATTAAAACTCACTCAGGGCTCGGGAGACCTCAGTGACTATTCTGTGTGCAGTAGCCATTCCCAAGACACTGCATTCATATGACTGGGTCTGAGGTCACCCCATTTTCCCTGCGCACCCCACTCCCACCCTCCTTCCTCTGGACCTGCCACTCAAAGGGGTGGTTTGCAACTTCTCCCATGCTTTGACCACTAATTGCTTCTCTGAAATCCTGTAGTTAACATACATTTTAAAGTAACTTCATATGTATGTGTTTTTAACTAACTTTGAGCTGAAAAACCAGGCAGCCAGGGACAACCTACAGCTAGAGAGGGGAAAGAGAAATGCAGTTTTTGCTGCCTCCTCAGCCAGCAGCCACTGAAGCCATTAGCCTTGTCTACAGGCATTTCTTGTCTCCTTAGATAGAATCAGAAGAGGTTGGAGCTAGATAAGTCCATAGGTTCGATCTTGGAGGTCATATAAGATAGGATTTAAAATCTTTTTCTCCTCAGAGTCTTTTGTATGGTTCTCAATAGAGGTTTTCTTAAATCTTGAAATCTGCAACACCTAGACAATACCTGTTGAGCAACCATCCAAAAGAAGAGTATAGAATTTGGGATAGGGGAGCTTAAAAACGTTGCAGTTAGCTTTGGAGGAGCTGACTTACCCTGTGCAGCACAGAGACCCTCCAGTAAATTCTTTAGTTACGGGGGAGAGGGGCAGGCCAGAGGAGGCAGGGTACCAGCCCAAACCTCTGTCTACCACTAGAGTACAGATTAGAGGGTGTACAGGGCAGAATGGCAATAGAATAGTTATCAGTGACTTAAGTATGTTAAAAGGATATTGTAGAAATCTGTCGGTAGATTTCTATCATATAGAGAATTTTCCTTATCAAAACCACTGGATTTATCTGACCTCAGTTCCCCACATTTGCTCCATCCCCTGGTGTCTGCTCAGTTTTCAGCCAAATCAAGGTCAGGATAAAGAGGAGATTTGGATGGCAGTAAGCTGGATATTCAGGCTCCTGCAGTAATACTCAATTATTGAATTCAGTAGAAGCACCAACTCCTTTATAATGAAGTCCTCAATTTTTGAATATCTTTATGAATCAGGTAATTCAGTATGGGCAACAGCCAGCCTGCTGTTTTTTTGCTTTGTCATAAAAAAATATAAGATGGTAAAACCCTGGGATCTTGCTGGGGCTGTTAAAAGATCATCTTAAGCATTTTAATGCACATTATTCTTCATGCAACTTTGAGCCTTCAAGGCCCTCAAATGGAATCGGATGAAGAGACGTCAGCTTGCTGCCATCATCCTGCAGCCCTAAGCCACCAGCTGGGTCTGTTGTCCTGGTCATCCAGAGGCCACATCTGCCAGAGCTGAGAATCAGGGCTGCAGGAAAAACTGTGACTGAGATGCACTACTCTCATTTACTTGGAACGTAGTGGATCCTCAACAAAATAGAACAAAAAGATTCATTAACGTTTAGGTTCATAATACAGGCAGAGATATTGCAGGTTCAGTTGCAGACTGCTGCATTAAAACGATCACACTAATGTAAGTCACACAAATGGTTTGGCTTCCCAGTACCTATACAAGTTATGCGCATGCTGTACTCTAGTCTGTTAAGTGTGCAGTAGTATTATATATAACAAACAATGTAGAATATTAATTTTAAAATAATCTACTGCCCAGAAATGCTAATGATCACCTGACCTGTTGGAAAAAATGGTGCTGACACACTTGCCTGACCCAGGATTGCCGAAAACCTTTAATTTGCTTTAAAAAAAAATCCAAAAAAACAAACAAACAAAAAACCCCTGTAGTGTCTGTGAAGCACAGTAAAATGTGATATACCTATATGTGGTTTTTCACACATTGGACATTTTCTTAACATTTTCTTCTTCCCTCCCTGCTTCTCACTCATGTACTGCATCCTTATACTTGCCGTACATACTCTTTGTACCTCTGGTAATGATATTTTGGCAGTTACCTGTATTTCCCTGCTTGTTAATAGTGTTTCTGTCTTACATAACCAGAAACCTCACTCAACTAGTGAAACATTCAGTGCATAGACCTTCAGGCGTACCTGCTGTGTATACCTCAGACCAATCTTTTTTTATTTTTTAATGTTGAATGTGACTGCTAATGCATTCACCAGTATCATTTGCCACGTGCTTCGGTGGAAGTAATTTATGCTGCCTCTTGGGCTGGATATAGTAACATTTTGAACTAAGTGCTTTCTAACATCAATCTAAACTAATCCTTGATTCAGAATAACCTACTTTCTACCATAACGGTATTTTTATTTATAAGGTTTTCCTCTGGATGCCTTTAAACAGTGAGAATGCTCATCTGTAAATGCTGTGTTTTAGTGATAAATTGATTTTTCCTATTTTCTTGCCTCTTCTATTACCAGACTGTAGATGGTAACCTATCTGCAAAGTGTTACAAAGGGTGTGGAGTGCAACATTTTAAGCCAAGAAATTCAAAACAGGATGGGAAACAGGAGCCTTGGGGAAGGGAGGGAGGGAGTCAATCAAGGTCATATCTGTATAGAAAGAACTTGGTTGTAGAGATGCCAAGAAAGACAAGCTTTATTTGTGACAGGCAGGTGGTACCAGGAATGCCTGAAAACCTACTTGATCTGAGAATATGGCTAGGAGTTCCTTGCTACATATATTTAGGAAATGATGAACAGGTTAGCAAAAATTCTCAAGTTCACAGCAATGCCACAGAACCGTGTACATTTTCTCCTTTGTTTACCTGCAGAGAATTTCAGTACCTAGGTCTGACCAAGGCCAAGATGGTAACCAGAACATTCACATGGACAGTTCTGTGTGAAATTTGAAGCCTGTATATAATAAGAGAAATCCAGCAGTTTTTACAGTTAACATTTTTGGAGAGTATCAATAAAGCATAACTGGGAAGATGTTCTCAGGCCATTTTGAGCAATATCTGGAGAAGGAATGCAGCCGAGTCAGTGTAAATGAATTTGCAGAGCCTTATGTGTGTTTGTCTCCTCTTTCAGCACATCAGGTCCACCTATCTGGCCGGGCAGTACCTTCTTCAAGAGAAATGGAGCCCTTCTGCAAGGTAGGTGTCTAGGAGAACCTCCTCCTCTCCCTCCACTACCTTCCCCACTTGTGTGCTTGGTGCCACACGTTGAGTAGCTGCTCTCTGGAGAAGCGTGACTGCTGTGGGTTGGTCGTATGCCCACTTCTCTTTATTTCTTCCTACTTGGTTGCTGTGGATTGTAAGTCTGAAACCAGGTTTCTAAGGATGGCTTCTTTGGCCTGTTGTCAGTGGTCATATTCTAAAAGTGTTTGGGTTGTTTTGCTGGAATTGGAATTCTGTGACATTGGGTACGTGACAGTAGTGAACACTGAACTGAGAAAGCAAACTTTTTCACATATTTCCCGTGCTTGGGCTCATAAGGAATGGTTCCTTGCTGTCCTTCGATATCCAAGGGTGCTGCTTGGAAGGTTGGCTCTCTGGTATGGTGTGCTCAAGAAATTCAAACTGGCTTTCACCTCTGCTTCTGTGGTTACTTTTTTCTTTTCTTTTTCTTTCTTTTCTTTTTTTGAGTTGAGGTCTTGCTATGGTGCCCAGGCTGGCCTTGAACTTCTGTTCGCAAACAGTCCTTATGGCTCAGCCTTCAGAGTACCTGGGATTATAGGCCCATGCCACCCATGCCCTGCCTGCTATAAATTTTGAAATGGAAGAGGTTAAAGAGGAATAAATGCTTAAAAGTAGCAAAGAGATGCATTCCAAAGACTTTGAGAAGCTATTTTTGGGTTATGGCTGTTTTGGATATGTGCTGTCTGGATAAACTGACCCCAAAGGGTCTTCCCGATTTTTTGTCCCCTTTCGCCTTTGTTGATTGGCCAGGAATCAAGGTGGCACAGTTGCCAAAAGCAGATGGATTTGTTTGTATCAAGCACTTTCCAAGTGCACTGGCTTATGATACGGGATTTTAGTGCCTTTTCATTGGTGCACAGCTATTTAGCCCCTGACAAAGCCCCTGACACTGAGGCCAGTTGTGTGTGTAAAGTAGAATATTAAAAGTGACTAAGAAAAGAGACATTTATCTTTAAGTTTCTAGAGTACCTCAATCAACTGTGAGAGCTGTTTTTGTTGTTGCTTTATAGCCCATACAATTGCATATTGTCTTTTTAATAGTCCGTGAAATCAGGAATTTGAGGATTTCTTTGCATTTAGGTGAAATGTAGGCAAGCAAGTTTGGTTAGTCCTGATTGCAATAGCTGTCATAGATATCTTAAATTTCCAATAAACTAAAAGGAATTCCCTCCACCTTCAAAACTTAATACATAATTTTACAAAATCTGTTCTGCTCTCCCTCCAGATTATGTCAGTGAAAACCAATTATGAACCTCCTTTGAGTTTTTCTGAAGTGAATTTCAAAGTTATTTGCACCTTCATTTTTTTCTCTAGAATTATAGCAGTGATACAGCTATCAATAATGTGTGGGAATATTTTGAGAAAAGTGATTTTGGAGCTTTTTCTTCTAGGATTTTTATTCATTCATTTCCACATTGAATAGGATTTGTATGCATATCAGTTATTTTGATTGTTTGTGGAGGGTAAAAACATAAGAGAAGGTAAAGTTTCTGAAACTGAGTGATTGCAGGATGAGAATATATGCTATGGTTGTAGATTATTATTCTCCTACTGATTTAAAAATTCCCCAGTTGCTTTATGCAGTGAGAATTAAACTAATATGAATTGCAGATGCTCATTGGCTCTGTATCCATTTAAATACAGTATTGGTTTTGGTACATTTGAGAATCAAAATCTTGGTAAGAGTTTGAGAGTGTAGGCAAGAACTTATGAACATTAATCTTTTTCTGAGATGTTTAATCATTTTGCTAGATGTGTCTAGAGTTCTTCAGTTGCTTTTACTGTGATAAGATTTTTCAAATGGTGTCTTCCTAAGTAGTATTTTTGTGTTTCTTTGGCAGTAAGTACTGGGACTTCCAGAAGTTGTTAATATCCATGAGCAAAAGTTGTGCAAACAAAGATGCGGACGTATAAAGAAATGATCTGCCCATTCACAGCAATGGATGGTTTAGATCAGAATTGAGTAGAAGGAAATATATGTCATATATGTTTCTCTCCTCTTTATACTCAAATAACGTTTTTATTATTTGTTTGTTTTTTCTCTAGCAAGTAGGGTTTTTTTTTCCTTTTTTTTTTTTTTTTTTTAATAATCAGACCCTGTTTGTTAAAGGGATACAGTCAGAAAGATTGAGGTTGAGACCAAGCAGGACCAGAACACCCAAGAAAGGACCAACTGTGTGCATTTCCCCAGAGGCCTAGAGTATAAAGAAATAGGATAGAAATTTAGGAATGTTGTATGGAAGAAAGAGCTTTATTTTTACAAGACGATGGGAGCAGAGGTGCTGTCACTTCTTGGGGAACTGACACTTGGAAAACAGATGTGGTGGGTATCTGGGGTGGGGGAAATGACATCACGGAGAGCACTGCAGTAGAGCTTTGGTGGCGGATTGTGGAACATGAGCTCCACATTGTGCTTCAGGACAGTGCAGGTGCACCTTGGCTTATGATGTGGCTACATCCAGATAAATGCGTTGTAATCTGAAAATATCATAGGCTGAAAATGTGCTTAACACAGCTGACCTGCTGTGTGTTGTATCGTAGCAACACAGCACATGGTAGGGTTAGAGTTTCCCCCTTGTGATCCTGTGGCCAACTGGCAGCTGTGGCTTGCTGCCAGTGTGTACATCACAGGAGAAGACCGTCCCTCCCACCACTAGTCTAGGAGATGGTCAAAATTTGAAGGACAGTTTGGAATGCATATGGCTTTTGTGCTGTTATCAAGTTGAAAATTGTAAGTCAGGCACCGCCTGTAACGTGATATCCTAGGGCATTGGTGGCAAACCTGTAGCACACGTGTTGCAGTGAGCTATTTGTATCATCAGAAGCTCTCAAAGGTTCACCATCACTGTCTTAGGGAGAAGTAATGGAAGTAAAAACCTGAAGTGACGTTGAAACCAAAATGACACAATAATAATAGGAAACCAATTTCAGTTTACGTAGTCTAATAGTTGTTTGGTTTGTAAAGCACTGAGTGGAAATGTAGAATATTTGCTTTTTTCCAGTGCAAAACGAATTGGAAGAATTAACTGGAAGTACTTGGGGTCCTGCTTGGGTGTCGTGTATGGTGTCTGTGTTTTGATTCAGAATCTGTGTCGAGGGGGGTTGTGGAATCACCTCCTATTCTGAGGATAATGGGGTAAGATTTGGTTTGGATTACAGCAGTCTGGGGTACTTAACATAATTGGTCATTCATCAATTCATAGTATTTATTTTAAATGCCTTTCGTTTAAGCTGCGAGAGACAGTTTTAGTATTCTAGCAGTTTCAGCAGACAAGCAAGCGAGCACTTCAGTTCATCTACAATGGAAACCAAGCCAAGCCTCAGAAGGGGACAAACCTGTTGTCTAAGGGAGACCAGGGGCAGGTCCAAACAGAAGTGTGGCTTATTTGGAGCCTTACCGGAGTGACCAGCTGACAGGTGTCCTTAATGGTCTCTTCTATATGTCTGTCTCTGTGTTATGATCTCTGTGTTTGAAATACTTTTAAAAATTTGTATTAGTTTAATGTCTCTTATTTTTAATGAGAAGAGTAAAGTTTTTTCCCCCTATTTTCCCTTTTTTCAATTCCCCGTCCTTTTCCCCCCACATTCGACTCACTTATCAAAGTTAAAATTAGGGTTCTTTATTTAAACATCACCTCCACATGCATTATTTTAATGAATCTGTCCTTCGTAATTAAAGATATTCCTCATTTCTGCTCTGACCTCTCATCTGGTCCTTAAAGGTTTCGTCCCCAGAATGACCATGGCATCACTGCTCTTGTTAGCTTCGGCCACTTACTAAAAAGGGACTAAAGTGCTGCTATTTTTATTTGCCCCTTCTCCGAAGTCTTCCAGAATGCACAGGATTCAGAGCTCCGCAGAGTTTTGTTCAGAGAGAACTTACTGCCTGTGTAATAGTACCCCAGCTGACCACTTGGACTCACTTTTAGTTTTTGCTTTTCCTGTGAGCGTGCATCCTCTAGGCCTACTCTCACCACCCCACGTGCAAGCACTTCTTTGTTCTACATGGCTGTGTGTCAGAGATGGGCAGGTGGGATGGAGGTACCCAGGCCCGGGGCCTGTTATATCAAAACGCCACCCATTCTGCGAACAGACCAGAGGCCCCAGCCATTCTTGTGAACCTTCTTTGAGGAGCCAACTGCTATCAGTCAGTTAGTGACAAACCAGTCACTAACTGAACCCACTGCCGTGCGTCTGCTCTTGCCTCCACTTTCCTTTTCTCTGTCATTTTCGTGTTGGGCTCCAGTTATTATCAAATCTGGTTCCCTCGGATGCAGTAGTAGAATTAAAATAAACTCTATCACATGCATAACAGATTTTTATTTCCATTCACTGCTGACAGCCCACCGGATAAACTAATGAAATGGAAAGAAATCCTTAAAGGCATTTTCAGTGCTCAGAGCGGGATTATGCTGTCACAAGCTCAAAAGCAAATAGGGAAAAGGAGACCAGTTCTGCTGCTGTCAGATGCACGTTGTGGCTACATGTGTGCCAGTGCACACGCCTCTGGTAAAATGCACATGAAGTCAGCTGTATTATTAGATGGCTTACCGTGGGGAATCCCATTTTTTCCCCCGTGTTCTAGGTTGACTTCTCCTATGGACTTTCCTTTAAGTAATGTCATGTGTTTCCACACCTCTTTGTACTCTCCTCAGCCCTCAGCTGCTCCATAACTCTGCTGTGCTATGTACTCGCTCCCCAAAACGCTCAAGAGCAAGTACTCAGTGTGTCAGAAACGAATTGTAGTGGCAAGAACATTGGATTATGAGTCAGAGGCACCTGGGTACTGGTTCCAGCCCTGCCACTTAGTAAGTAACCTTTGTGATCTTGGATGACCCCATGGTTTATCCTTATGGCTTCATGAAAAACAGGTTAAAATAGGTTTCGAGACGTAACGCCATCACAATGGGGACCACGCTTCCAATACATGGACCTTTGGGTGACAAACCATGTCATAAAACCTTAGTAGCCTCTCTGTGGGGATAATAGCGTGTCTCCTGAGGTTCTTGTGGGGGTTCAATGAGTTCATTTTCGTAAATCCCGCAGGACAGTTTACAATAAATTCGCAGCTGAGGTTCACTACTGGAATGCTCTACAAAACTGAGCCTTAGGAAAATAGGGCTAAAATCCTCTGACCGGGCCCCTCATACTCTTTGCCTGCCCTCCTAAAACCTCTGTTGTCTATTTGTAGAAGCAATTCTCAGAAATGGGAAAGGACTGGGAATGTCCACTTAGACTGTGAACACAAATCTGAAAGACAGTTCATGTCTTTATCTCAGGCTCAGTATACCTCGGACTGCTTAAGACGTTGTCTGACTCACAAATAAAGCTGTGCTCCTTGCTGTACAAGTGTGTACACTCAGCAGGTGTTTAGATAGCTGTGGGAAGGACACAAGACATGGTACCATACAGCCCAGGCTTGGCACCTGCCCCATGACCTAGGGCCCCAGTTATAATTGTTTATAAACTGGGACTGTAGTTACAGGTGTGGAAAGTAACACATGAGATGTGTTTTCCAGAATCTTGGTGAAGATTAAAGGAGAACCATACATGTAAAAGTATTCAGTCCAGTGCCTGGCATTTCCCAAATGCTGATAAATACTCTTTTTTTTAGCCTTTGACTGTTTCACGAAGGTTTCTTTCTGATTGTTATTCCCGGTAGGTGTATTCAAGGTGAAAAGTTGTAAGACTCTGCAAAGGGGCATTCTCCCAAACCTCTCTTTTGCACCATCCTCTGCTCCATGCGGGCCTTCTCAGCGTTTCCTTTTCACTACAAGCAGTGCGCCACTGCTAGACTCCCTCATCTGGCCACAGATTCCGCTTTTTATTTCAGGACACACACTGCTTCTCTCTGGAGAGGATCCTGAATCTTGGGTTTTGTTCTGACTCTCCCCAGCTCTTCTCTTCCCCATTTGTCTGGAGCCGCAGCCCCCAGGCTCTTTGACGACTTTCATCTGCTACACAAGCTGACTCTTTTGTCCATTTTGCAAAGGAGGGCAGCATCTAATGCATAAATCTCATGATTCTTGCTCCCAGGCATACCCATTTGAAAAAATTAGTAATAATAGAAAAAGGGGAGAAAAAAATGCTGTTCACCCCCCAGCCCTAATTGCCTTCTGTCCTCTTTTGGCCTAGGAAACCCATTGGTATTTAAGAGGGCCCTATTTTTCCTGGCATTATTTGCCTTATTGTTCTGCAGTGAATAAATAGTTTTAAGTAGTAAAGGCAGCTAAGTGTTTGCTTACACTCAAAGGTGAAGTTAAAGAGATGTGTTCAGCTATTGTATTTGCTCAAGTTTTACGTGTTATGTTTGTTAAAAAAGAAAGTAAGGAAATGTGATTTTTCCAACCATAGGTTAATTCTGATCTTCACTCAGATTTGAGGACCCAAATTTTCCCCGGTTCCAGTTAGCTTGCTTTCCCCAGGGGCCACAGCCTAGCTGGGAATCTGAGGACCAGGCAGAGATTCTGTTTTATGTGCTGTTCCTTCTGCCCCATCTCCAGTAACTACCTTAATGAAAACCTGGTGTTGCCATCAAAGCAAATGCAGCTCTGTGAAAAGAACAGCGGAGGCAGAAGGAGCTGCCGGCCTGCAAGGACAGTGTGAAACGGGAAGAAGTTTCACCTGAGAGGCTGCTCCAGCTCGGCACCTGCTCTGCATGTGTGGGCTCAATCTGACGGTTCCGGGTAGGAGGCAGAAACTGGGGCCAGGTGAGGGGAGAGAGCACAGGGCAAAGAGGAAGCTTCACAAGATGCCTATCTAGAAAGGAGCCTTGATGTTGCAGACAGATCTGGGATTTTCAGAAGAGCACAGAATGAGAGGGAAAAGCTTGGAAGAAAAAGTCTGAAGACTTAAGCTAGCGGCCAAAGAGGAGTGATGGCCAGCGACAGCGATGACGGCATCACAGTGGAGAAGCAGGGGCTTAGTCAGAAAGCGAGGAAAATCGCCGAGGTGAAGGGCACAAAGTTCAGGGGAGAAGGGGGAGCCCCTCTGGGAGGATGTCAGCAAGCTTTAGCCAAAAGCTGCAGGAATCTGCTGTTTCGTACTGTATTACTATATCCTGTATCAGGGTTATTATTATTATTATTATTATCATTATCATTATTTTGGTGCTAGGGATCAAACTCACAACCTTCACGCTTGCCAAGCAGGCACTTATGCCGCTGAGCTAAATCCCCAGCCCATCAGGATTATTTTAATTCTTTTTTTATTTGATATTTTTCCCCCTCTAAAAAATACCTATTACATGTTTTCAGAATAATATATTTTTGTTGTAGGAGGCAGACAATGATATAAAAATAAAAATTGCTCATAATTTCACTATGTAGATAGAATATGTATCAGGTTTTTTATTTAAAATTGAAGTGTAATCATATAGCAGAAGTAACCATTTTACGGTGTGTAGTTTGGCAACATTTAACAGGCAGTGTGTGTAACTATCGCTTTTCACTAGTTATACAGAGTTCTATCACCTTGAGGCGACCTTTACTCGATATGTCCCCCTCACCCCGAGATGAACCTACTGTGAATTTACCTGTTCTGGACATTTTATATTGATGGAGTCATAGCATATGTGACCTCTTGTGTCCGACTGGACATATTCTGTATTTTAACCCTATATATTAGGTATTAGTACTCCTATTTTGTAGATAGAAAACATAAGTCCTGAAATAAGTTTCCTGCTCAAGGTCACAGAACCAGGGTCAGAAACCTGGACTCACATCGATTCTTAGTTTTAAATAAAATATTTCTAAACACTTTAAAATATTTTAAATAAAACTTTTAAATAAAACTTTTTAAAAAAACTTTTAAATAAAACTTTTAAATAAAATATTTCTAAACACTTTTCTATTTCAGATGTGAATTTAGATTTTTGTAGAATGAGAGTCTGGGAGAACTGTTACAATGCTAAGCAATTTACAATGATAAGACAGAGATGGAAATGAATATATATGTTGTTGTTTTTCTTTGAAGTAATTAAGGTGTTTGCTTTCCCATCTTGTGCCCTCCTGTGACTATCTTAGTTCATTTCTTTTAAAAGACTGGATAAAGGAGAAGGGAAATCCTAGAATTAGTCACTGAACAATGAAGACAATGAGATGAACCACCTACTCCTTAACAGAATGAATGTTTTATTTTAGTCTGCATGAATTTTTTTATTAGTAGATACATATGAATAACCATGTACCAAATGTAGTTCATCGATAACAGTATTTCCTTATAGTTTAGTTTTTGATCATTTAAAATGTTCTTCCATTACATTATATCAGTTAGATTATAAAATATAAAGATGAAACAGCCTTGGATCATATTGTCCTGCAGAGCTAAGTCTTAAAGTACAGCTAGAAAAGTCATTCCCCTTCTGTGTAACCACACTTGGGTCTAGAGATACTTTCATAAAGTTGCCTAGAGACTCAATGGCGAAGAATGTTTGAGAATTCATTCTGAGCAAGCTGCTTATACAGTATTAGTTTTAGTAGTGTACTTAAAAGCAGCCACCTATGAACTGCAAGAGGTCAAATTTGTGTTCTTTTCGGTTCCCTTGATGACCAGAAAGCATGGCATAGAGCTTTGGGTGCAGACGGTGGTCTGTGTGTGTGCGTGCACAAGTGTGCATGTGTGTACATGAGGGGATGTGGCATGAGCCTTGTCAGTGCCCTGTCTGAGCCTCCAAAATAAACGTCTTCCCTACCAACCTCCCTGCCTGTCTTGCCCTAATGTTTCCATCTACCCAGCTCTCCGATTGCCCTTTGTGAGTGACAGTCCTCGATCAGGCAGAGGATAAATGACCTTAGCTTTCACATCAGCCGTACTGAGTCCAGTCTCTGCCTTGCTGCCTAGTTGCTGTCTGACTTTGAAGAAGTTTTGTAAGCCTCTTTGAGCTACTACAGAATGTAAACGATGATCTGCGCAGTACTGTGGCACTTAGGAAGTGTTCCAGGAGCAGATGCCGCTACCCAAGCTCACTCCAGAGGAGACAGTAAGACCAGGAGAGAAGAGTGTGAACTACCAAGGACCAGCCTCTGCCATCTACCGGCTGAATGATATGGCATTTATAAGAATTAATAGATATCTATAGAAACTTTCACAGTGCTTAGTATTATTGGGTATTCAATAAATTGAGTTAATTATGTTTATGTTAGCATTTCTAGGGTGTCTTGTAATTTCTTAAGGTATTCAGTACCTTCCATTCCCAAACAAGAACAAAAAGTGCCCAACAATCACATTTTTTAAAAAAGTCCTCCTGCAGTTGCACTGAAGGCGTACCTTGAGGAATACTTAGGACTGTGCAGTCTCTCTGCATCTCCCAGTATCCTCGGGCAAATCAATGCAGGGCACTCACAGGAAGAGCAGAACCAGAGTCCTGACCAGCCGTTCTCCTTGACACTTTTGAGTGACTGAGATCCTGCAGAAATGTGACAGAGAAAGAAGATTCCTGGAGGATGGGCTGGAATTACTTGTGATCTGTACATCTGTTTTGTCCGCTTAGTCACCTTGATCATGCCAGAATACGAACTAGACTGAAACATTTGCGAAGATCAGTTTCAGAGATCAGGTCATGGGAGAGAAAGACAGCCAGCCCGCCACGCTTGCAGTGATGAGGAACTTTAGAGCTTCTGTAAAGGAGTCACGTTGAGCCTGTGGGTCTCCCCACCCCTGTCCCCTGCTTACCGTAGCGTGTGTTGGTTGGGGCACATCCATGATGGTCTGAGCCTGCTTATTTTGATACAAATGGCAGAGAAGAGATTGAAGCACAGGTCTTTGCCTTGATGAAATTTGCCAGTAGAGATTTTCTAACCCAGCATCTTGCTGTAGATTCATTTCCCACATTTGAATGATGTGTTGACAGTGTCGTGATAAGAAATAGAAAGCCCAGGACATATACAAAAGCCAGTTTGGTGTTGATTATTTGTTTCTTGTATTTCTCAAGACTTTAAGAGACTTCAGTCTCCATGGTTTGCCTTGATTTGGGGATGAAATAATACAATAGAGTTTTCACTTTAAAACTTGTTTTCACTTTCAAACCTGCACAGCTTTGTGTGCTCCCACTGAGGTGATTCCATGCATACAATCGGCCATGTCAGGGCATCTTTCTCTTCTTGTGGGACCCATGGCTAGCCATACTCCCTCTACTTTCAACCTAAATTCCAAGTAGGAGGTACCAGCTTTGTATAGGAGCTCCCAGGCCTGTGGCAGCGCCATAGTCCCTTCCTGTAGCATCCACCAGGGTAAAAGAAATCACACAAACCAAAGAAACAAAGATGGGGGCCGCTTTTCTCCTTCCTCATAGTTGAATGAGATGACTCCCCTTTTTCCATAAGCCAGCTTGAAGTAGATTTGTCTTGCATACAAACAAGGATCCTAACCAATAAGGCATCTCCACATTAACATCACTTAAAAAAAACATTCCTGTCTATGAATCTCGGATGACTTTCGTGTGTTCAGGAAAGTGCAGCCTCTCTGTTGTCCTAGGAGCCCCACTTGGTGGTTTGTCTGTCACTTGGAAGAATACAAAGTGAGCTTGGAATGTTTCCCAATGATGGGACTTGTGGTAACAAAGGGAGATCATGGTAATAATAATAATACCTAACATTCACACCCCCACTAGGACATGAAGCACTGGCTTGCATGTTACTTCATTTATTTCTTGAGATGGTGGTGGTGTTCTCTCAATCTTATAGATGAAGAAACAGAAACTCAAAGATCAAGTATTTGAGCAAACCAAGCAGCGCACGTACATACACAATATGTGCACAATAGCTTAGCTGTAGGTGTATGTAAGTATGTACAGGTTTAAGTGCGTGTTTGTGTGTATTCTATGAGGGGTTGCCAAATTCAAGTCTGTAGCACAAAAGCTATTTTAGACAGTGTTCACTTTCCTCCATGTTCTTCGACACATGTCCAACGAATGACATTGTAGTCAAATGGATTATATAGGGAAGGACTGTGTCCAGCCCCCTCATGGCCTCAACTTCCAACCCATGTGCACAGTGTGACAGTTTTTGAAATGGAACACGTTTTCTCATTTACCATCTTTTCTCCCCATCACCACATTTTGGATTCATTGCAAACCATTTTGAGTCTCATTAGAGGTGTCTTAATTTTAAAAATTAAGTTGGGAACTAGCAAGTGAGATTGAAGAGGCAATATCTCTGGTTCTGAGCTGGATTTTCATTAGTCAATTACTCTTCAAATTATACTGATTTCAGCTGTAATTATTACTATTTTTCCTGAGTAGATTGAGTAATGAGAGAAATTCAAAGACATCCTAGACTAACAGTAATCTGAAGTTCCAGGCCTTCTCTACTCTGCCCCACTTCTGTCCCTGGCCCCCCACCTTTGGACCTTCAAATCTCCACCTGCTGTTGTTCTAAGTGATGAGCCACTGTCCCCTTAGTCTGTTAGTCCAGCTGCTCACAGCTGTTCCCAGCAGCCCCAGTATAACTTCTGCAATTCCAGTGATGCTGGCCCCGCTGCACTGTCACCACATCTTGGAACACTTGCCCATGTCTGTGAGTATCTTCTGTTAGTTCTTCACCCTTCCTGATAGGCCTGATTTAGATACAAGATTTACACAGCACCATCTTCCCTCACTGAGCCCTGCAGTCTAATCACTCCTCTCTGCAGACCAAACCCACTCACCACTGCAGTAGAATCTGACCACAAACTTTTCTTTCATCTCCCCATCATCTTTCCTGTAAGGAATAAGGTCAGCTGCCAATAAGGCAGATGGTGATGTTTCCCATCTCCATTCTGGTTTATATTTCTCCATTGCTTTCCAAGACATGTGCATCACACACTACTATACTGTCTGTGCACATGTTTGTGGTCACTGCCTTTGGTATGGGCTTCATTACTTTGTAAGCATAGCAAAATGTGTGGGGGTTTTTTTGCCACTACTGCAAACATGATGATGCCTTTTATTTTTAGTGTAGGGACTGGAATTATGTTGTGATTGAAGTGTGTGTTCTTGATCATGCCAAGCAATTCAGGAAGTTAGATTTAGGGGATGGAGCAACAGTAGACTCCACTGCCCAGGTGACAGCCCTCTGCAAAGTCTTTGCTGATTCCTGACTTCTTTCTCCTGGAATCTGAGCCCTTCCACCATGGCAGGAACCACTAAGGGGATTTGTCCCTTAACTTCTATCTCTAGTTAGGCTGTAGTCTTCTTGGGACTGAGTTTTCTGATGTCTATCACGAGCATTCTGTAGGAAATCCATAAAAATTTGTGAACTGTATGCTTGTAATTCTCTGTTCTGGACTGAATGGTGTCCCCCAAAAATGTGCATATTGAAACCCAACCACCAGTGAGACTAACTTTGGAGATAGGGCTATAGAAGAGGTAATTACATTTAAATAACAAGCCCTCTAAGAGGTGTGCCTCTAAGAAGAAGAAAAGACCCTAGGAATGCGGCATGTAGAGGAAAGACCCTGAGAAGACATGTCAAAGAAGGTATCTAGGTGCAAACCCAGGAGAGAGGCTTCTGAGAAACCAAACATGTGAACTTTTTGGATTTGCAGCCTCTAGAGGGGTGAGAAAATAAATTACAGTCATTTAAAACATCCAGTCGGTTGTTTGAATCACACAGCACAAGCTAATCAATGCATATACCAACTGTCTAAGCCCCTTATACTCTGAAGTTGACTCTGGGGAGTCAACTTTGGCTCCTAGGAAAGTCTGAGAAGACCCCAGGGTTGGCTGCTCCAGGTTAATTCACAGTAATGTGCAGCTGAATCTCATGTCCCATCCCTTCGCTTGCAGAGAGGCAAGTCTCACCCAAGCAGTCCGGTTCAGCAGTCCTCAGTCTACTAGGGGAAGGGAATGCTGTCATTGTCTGAGATTCTGGCCCCTGAAAAATTATTTTAACTTGACCACTACCACCATATGCCCTGAGACCTTATCAGTACTGTAAAGTAGCAATGCTGGAAGAATCTTAAAGAGGAAGATCTGCATTCTGGTCTTGGACCTTCTGCTCACTAGCTGGGTATACTTAGATATATTGCCTAACCTTTTTTGTTTTAAATATCTTTTTAAACATCTGTGCTTCTGTAATAGATAATTTTCTTTCTCTTTCTTAGAAAGAGCCCTCCACCCCCACAGTCCATCTGTCCAGGTGCTTCCAAGTGATGTCTCCACCCCCAGGTTAGCCACAGTGAGGGTTCAGGGTGGGCAGGCAAACCTGGTCTAGTTAAAGTGATTCTCAGACCTTCTCCTGAGACAGTGGGGAAGAGCTAGATACAAGGCCGGTGTCGTTGCCTGAGTGGCTGCTGGCAGAGACAGGCGTGTTCCACCCCATTTCCACCAGAGACAGCTGAGTTGGGAGACAGGGAATAGGACAGTGTCTTTGAAAGGCATCACTGCCTCTGGTTTTCCAGCCACAGAAGACGGTAAAGTCTTCTGATGTACTAGATTTTCAAAACTCTCTTGAATCCAGGCTTTGTGCCACATGCCTGTAATCCCAGCTTCTGGGAGGCTAGGTGGGAGGATCACAGGTTTGAGTCTAGGCAACTTAGTGAGACCTTGTCTCCAAAAAAAAAAAAGCTGGAGATGTAGCACAGTGTGAATGCTCTCAATTCAATCTCCAGTACTGCCAAAAAGAAAAAAATCTCTTGAGATGGAAAGATTCTCACTGTCTTAGTTATTTTTCTCGTTGCTGAAACAAAATACCCAACACCCCAAATTAAAGAAGGAAAGGCTTGTTTAGCTCACAGTTTGTAGAGGTTTCAGTCCATAATCAGCTGGCTCCAAGGCAGGGTGGTGTAGCAGAGGGGCAGCCTTGAGGGTAGTGGAAGACAGCAAAAGCAACAAGTGACGGAATAGAGAGGCAAGCCTCTTTCTGTATCTAGTCTACTAGGATTAGGGTGGTGCCAGTTCAGTCAATGGACCGACCCAGGAATCACCCACCCTTAATCTCAGGTTCATTAATCCCAGCATTGCACTACAGATCGATCACACACTCTAGATTCAGCCACTCCTGGGAAACTCCTATGACCACATGAGGCTTTGGAGGAACATCTGGACACAAACAATAACATTCACCCAACAGAGTTATGAACACCCACCCTGTACTCCACACAGGATCTTCAGGATACAATTTCTTTGTATGTTTGGGAGGAGTGAGTTTGCTAGGGATTGAACTCCAGCAGCCCACACATGCTAAGCACATGCTCTAACTGTAAGTTCTCTAACCCCTTGATTCAGTTTTTAAAGGAGTTCATGAACCCAGAGGCTTTGATATGCAGTTTGCACATAAGGAATTACTATGCAGAAAAACCAGTATTGTATGCCTAGTAGACTCCTATCAGACTCTGAACATCCTGGAGAAGATGTATACATCTTGCACCATGTCACTTTATAAACAATGAGTAAGTGGAAGCTGATGCTATCATCATCAGTAGAAATGATCGTAGCAGTGATATGAGAGGAGACAGAGAAGTCTTTCGAAAATTTTGATTTGAAGATGAAAATACCCACGCAGAGTCCTATGTGAGAGGGAATTGATGCTGTTGGGGGTAAAGCAAGAACCTACGTCCTCATGATGTGGAATGACACTGAGCAGAGTTTGCACAACCCAGTCCCTGATGGGAGAATCTCATGGGGACCCATTTGCTTGTGAGCCCCTTCAGACTCTCCCGCTTCTCTTGGGTCCAGTTCTCATCTGATCACATGGGGTTGGGGCTGCCCCAGCCAGGGACAGTGGTTCTGAATATCCTTGGGGTACAAGGTAGCGACTGGAGAGATAGAAGAGAGAGGCTCCTGAGGTGCTGATAGCCCTCTCTGTTTTTCTTCTGGGTGCTGGTGACATGTGCAACGAGTTTAGGAAAATTCATCGAGCCATATGGGTATTTGGATTTGGCTAGGTATTTTATCACTTCACTAAGAAGTTTCAAAAATGAATGGGCCACAATGATTTCATTACACCTATTTGATTTCACATTTCTATTCTGTATATGTGGTGAACTTCAGGATTCTTACATGATGAAAAAAATAGGATTGACATAGATTTTATTCAATCAGTGTAGTAATTTAGAACTGGGCAAAACACAAAGTAACAAGAATTTGTCTAACAATTCAAGCGTGTTTTGTGAAGGCCCCCCAATCCTGCTTGTTATTGATACTGTTAATACAATATTTAGATTCCATTTCGAATAGGCTAGCTGGCAAAGATTATGAAAATGTCAATTTATCCCCAGAGTAGGTTGAGAAAAAGTTCATTACCAGAGAGTTAGGTTCACAAATGTGGGTTAAGATGAATTTATGTGGGTAGACTTGAAATTAAGGAGAAATTTAAAGCCCTTTCACAAAATCTGTAAGATCTTTGCCAGAATACATTGGTGAGTGATACACACTTTAAAATTTTATGTAGAAAATTTTCTCTCATGCCATCACAGCATCTTGCTAGATAACTGCTTTGGCAAAGTAATTGATCTAGAAATTGTTTAAACATCAAAACTTCATACAAGATTTTACTGGGGAAGAAAACAGACTTTTGAGAGTTTAAAAAGCAAGTAGGCCAGTTTGACAGAGATTTCCAATCTGCAGTGGTGTACCAAATAACTAAGACCTTTTTCAACTGTAGGTACATGTAACTGTGGTTCTACCTTGGCTGTTGACTGGAAACGAATATCCTTCCTTGGCAGAATTTGTCAAAATGATTAAGATGTGCAGCAAGGCCTGTCGGATCAGCGAACCATTCGTTATCTTCAATTAAAGTGAAAGTCTCCATACATCAGCCCTTTGTAAATGCTAAGTGGTGAATGCTGCCTCTTAAGTTTTCAACTCACTTGAGAATGCATTACAAAAAATACAAAACTTAGCATCATTTTCATTAATAAAAATTGAGCATCCATATTCTGAAAATTCAAAATTCAAGATATTCCAAAATCTGAAACGTTACAAATGCTGACATAGTACCTCAAGTGAAAAAATTTCACACCTGATCTCGTGAGATACGGGTCAGAGCCAAGATGCAGGCAACTGAAAATATTGTATAAAATTACACTCAGGCTATATGTATAAAAACGTAAGTGAATTTCATGTTTAGACTTGAAGTCCAGGCCCAAGATATAGCTGTGTATATGAATTTTTTGTTTTTTAAATCCCAGATCAGAAACCCTTCTGGTCCCAGGCATTTTGGATAAGAGGTACTCAGACATGGATTTTATTTGACAGTGTCCCAGGGTCAGAGGTTCTAGTGCTGTCATAGTTCAGGGACACATTTCTTTTGTTTTCCCAAAAGAGTTAAGACAACGTTACAGTGCATTTATGGATAGGTACCCACGTCTTGATTTTGCTGAGTTTAACTCTAAAGTTCTTCCTGCCTAGCCTATTCTCCCTGTTCTAATTTGACCCTAATGTCTAATAAAAGGAACTTGCTTACTGCTTTTCCTGGAACAATGTAATTTGAATAGCATTTTCAACATACCTGGGACCATGATTTTGGTGACAGCAGCAGAATTCTGCAAGTCACACAGACTTCCCAGCGGTATGTGTTGTGCTTGCACAGGGCCTAACTGCAGTTACAGAATTGCAGGGTGGGAGGTTTTTTAGATACCTTGCTGGGCATAACCTTGGAATACACAAGCAAAGCAGACCCCATTAGGCAAAAAGTATCCTGCCCCAGACCAGTCCAACTCTCCTTTCCTGCCTTTTTTTCAACTGGATCCACCTTCCCTTTTGTTCTTGGTATATTCAGAAAGATGAGTAGGAAGCAAAGATTCCTTATTGTAACAGGGAAGAATATCATAACATCGCTGTGGTTCCAGTCAGTGGTGGATCACATGTACCCCGGTGACCTATAAGATTATAATAGAGCGTAAGAATTCCAGTGGCCAACATGGTGGATTAACTAATGGTCAACTTGGAACACCCAGCTGAACTGAGTCAGCGCGGTGCTGGGTGTGGAAGGCCCACCTGAGGATTGTTGCCAACAGCATAAAAGGAGAACTGGAGGGGAAGATGGTGCACTGTTGATTCTTCTGGAGAAGCTCATCATGGTTGGCTTCCTGATGTGAATTCAGCTGATCTTATCATCGGTGAAGCTTGGGTCTTTGCCTTCACTGAAGATGGCTGCAGTTCTCTTCTGGAGAACTTTGCTGCTTACCTTGAGCTTCCCTTCCTGGCTCCAGTGCAGATTCCTCTGCCTGCTAGCACAGACTTTCTAGCTTCTACCACTGACCTTGGGCCTTCTAGTACAGACCCTTGACACAGACTTGCATGAAACATTGTCATGGGCTCTAGGCCTCCAGCTGGACTCGTGGAGGACATTGCCATGGAATCCAGGCCCTCAGCTGGATTCTCTGGGCCTCTAGTGTGTGGCTAGTAGATCTCTTGTACTCTGCATTTGACTTTTTAGGTGAATGTTATTAAATAGTCCTGTATTAAATCTGTTCCCTTGCAAACCTGACTACAACAGGCAAATAACATTGTAGCATCTTAATATCACAGTGCAACACATTGCTGTTGTGTTTATGGTGATGTTGGTGTCTACAATTTACTACACTGCCAGCCAGATGGAAGTGTAGGGCATCATACTCGATAATAATAGTAAACAACTGTATTATAGTTTGCATATTTACTACACTATCTTTTTGATGACTATGTTAGAGCATACTCCTTCTACTTATTAATAAGGTCGATTCTAAAACAACATCATATTGAGCAGCTGCAACCGTATGCATTTTGTGTTTTTACCACATCTATGGGTGGCATCAAGAGGCCGCAGTGAGACATTGACCTTCACCAAATGTGTGTAAAGTGCACCCATGATGTTCACACAGTGACAGATTGTCTAACAAGCTGTTTCTCAGGACATGTCCCCATCATTAAGTGACACATGACTGCTATCTTCTTTCTTGTCCTACTGAGACCAGTCCCTGGCCTCATGTCCCTACTTTTCTATTCCTTAGCAGTAGTATGCCTTTCTAGGTCTCAGTATCTATCTGTGAAATGGAGTGTACACCAGGATAGGTCCCAGGGAAGATCTGTATGGTTTTCCTTCTGTGCCTGGTGTATGATAAGCTCCATACTTACAACCATTTGGTGGATCTAGGTCTTCTCAGGTTGCTTCTGGGAAATTGTAGGGCCTGGCTTCCAGCATAAGACGTCATCCTAGCACTCTTATATATGTGGTCCAGAGTCTCACAGACTCCAACTCACAGATGAAATTAAAATTTTACACATACATACGCATGCGCACACACACATGCACTGTACATTCGCACTATACAGGCCAAAGATCTGAAAGGTAAATGCTAAAATGTTCATTGTAGTTATTTAAACTGTGACATTATGAATAGATTTCATTCATTTTATACTTGCTGTAATAACATGTTGGTCTTACAAAATAAATACACAGAAGAACCAAATCAATTCAGTTGCATAGCTTCCACTGTATATTCATTAGGTTATTGTTCAGGGGTAATTTTAAATCTCTGAAGATCTGAGCAATACTCGCAGATGCGTCAAATGGCACTGGACTACTTGAGGGTTAGAGTAGGGAACCTCTAAGTTGTGCTCTTCCTTGAGTCTCGTATGCGGGCCTGATACCTTTTTAATAAATAAGATACATGTCCTTAAATTATTGTGTGAAAGAAATAGCAACAGAAATCCAGCCTCACGCCCGATTGCCCCATGCACAGGAGGCTGGGGCATAGTGCACGGCACCCTCTGGGTAGTTCAGTGTAAAAGCAGAGAGGAAGGTTGTGTGAGAGCAGACAATGCAGACTGCGTGGAGTAGCCAGGAAAATTGCTATGGTTGAAGCATCCCTGAAATTCCCAAATCTGAAACTCAAACTGCTTCAGAATCCAAAACATTCACAGCATTGACTCGATGCTGTAAGTGGAAAATTCTATGCCACGAAATTTTGCTTGATACACAAAAATAAAAATCCTGTATCAGATTACCTTCAGGCTATGTGTGTAAGGTGTGTGTGGAACATAAAAGAATTTCATGTTTAGACTTGAGTCCCATCCCCAAGGTATTTTATTATGTATACAGAAATATTACAAAATCTGAAAAAGTTCAAAACAATCTAGTCCTAAATATTTTGGATAAGAGATACACGGCCTGTGTCTTAACCATCCGGAGTAATGTTCAAGCACCATAAATGGTCCAGGCCCCCAGTGTCATTATCATTTGCATGTTTGAGTTCCCTGATGCATTTCCAAAAGGACAGAATTTTGGAAGTTCTGTGTGCGAATGTGTTGGACAGGGTAGAAAGGAGATACACAGCTAGATGTCGGGATTCCAGAGTTTGAAAGCGTAGAGCTGTTTTTATTTTACTTAAAAGTTTTGATAATCTTCAGACATACTTAACATGCAGTTCTGATAGGCCTGCATATGTTCTGTGACACCTGCAGCTGGAAGGGAGGTTTCTGTTGGAGTATTGACCCCAAAGCCGAGAAGGGTCCTCCAAGCCCGGGTCTCAGCTACTGTGCTCCTTACCATCTGCCTTGGAGTCCTCCTGCTGTGAAGAGATGCATGTCAATGACTCTAATTAATTTGTCTAACGTATCCCACGTGTTCCCCAAAGACTTTGCAATCTCTCACAAAAATGCCTTGTAACTAGAGCTTGTTCCCAGTGCAGGAATCATGACAAAGGGAAAATAAAGGCAGGAAACCTATGATTAAAGTTAGGCAATAACACGAATATATAAAATTAGTATTGTAAATCCTATGTATTAACTTAACAGGTCAGTCATAAATTTGGGCTCTGCGCTTACTGATGAAGACCAGGGCAATTATTTCTATGGTTTAACTGTTTAGAAGATTAAAACTGACTTGTTATTCAAGAGACACACGGAGGTTGTTGTTAATAACTTGTCCTTTTGATCCTGAGAGTGACAGAGACACAGTCAGACGGGCAGACAGACAGACAAAGATCCTTGGTGATCCACCACAGTGCATCCTAAGATTATGCATAGGTTTTAAGCAGTTTTCTGCACCATCTCTCCAAGTGGGCCACTGGCTACAGGCCTTTAGAAGTCTCCTCCCGAAGAGCCTAAGGACATTACCCTCTGGAGTCCTAGGGACTGTGTCTGGAGCAGAGCCATGAAATCTGTAGTTTTCAAAGCTCCCCGTGGCTGTTGGACAGATGGGCGGATGTCCCGTGCTCTAAGGCAGTGAGAAATGTGTGCGTAAGCTGGAAAGGCAGCCAGAGCCAGACGCGCTGAGTCCGGGGTGTTATTGGTGCATGGGGTAGGTGACAAGCACAAAGTGAAGCTCACTAAGGGTGTGACTCCAGAGAGAAAGGAGGCTGGGGCTACATGAGTCCACAGGACACCAGAAGAGGTGAGCGGTGTCTGTTCCCATCACAGATCCTTCCTATGCTTCTTAATCCCTTTGACAAGGATCGTTTAGGAGGTGAGGCAACACAGATCTGAAAGGTGTAATGTGGGTAAGATGTTTGAAGTGAGTATATTTTTAAATTGAACCACTTTAGTAATTACATTTGTCTTCACTGAAAAAAGTTGCTTTTATTGTTGTTATTGTTAAGTTGTGTTATTGTTATTGTTGTTGTTTTTAGACAGGGTCTCACTTGTCCAGTCTGACCTTGAACTCACTATGTAGCCCAGGCTGGCTTTGAACTTACAGCGATCCTCCTCTCCCAAATCCCACCTAGCCAGTATTTTAAAAAACTAAGTTTGAGGCAAGTGTTGGCAAGGCTCCTGGCTATGTCACAGTGGCCACTGTGGATCAGTCTTCCTGCTGTGCTCCAGGAATTGAGCTTAGCAGGGGCCTGTGCGTCTTTCCTGAGTCCCCCCCAGACCTGAGGGGGAAGGGATGGGGGCAGCACCCTCATCACTGGCAGGCAGCCAAGCAGGATGCAGAGGAAATAAGAGTCACCCCAGTTTGGCTTATTCCAAGAGAACCTAAACATGGCACTGCATGTGTGGTTAAGCTTTCTTCTTTCTTCTCTCTGTTCTTCTGAAACCTTCCATGGAGTTGAAATAATACATACAGAACATGCCATCAGAACTGTACTCTGTTGTCCTGACTGTAGTAAGGGAGTGGGAGCAGAGAGTCCCATGGCTCAGCCTCCCCCCAACAGCATTGTCACCCCCATGGAATAGGCCATGGGGACACTACTGTCACAGATCTCACTATTTCCAAGATAGGCTGTGTGTGTGTGTGTGTGTGTGTGTGTGTGTGTGTGTTCAATCAACCAGTTTTCAATCAACCATAGATGCACAGGTATTCCTTATTTCATTCTTTATTTTTCCAAATTGAGAAAACTATTATGAAGACTCCACTGTGCTATGTTAGGTTATGATCCCTGAGGTTGGGTGAAAATGAACACACCCGTATCTTTTCCTGGGTGGGCTCTGCGGAGGCCTTGCTCCTGAGAGAGGGCTCCTGCTCCCCGCTCCCTGGCACTTACAGCCCTTGCTGCCTTAAGTGCTGAGGTTAAAATCAGCGGGAGATCTGGACCTGGAAAGCAGCTCACAGCAGGACTTCAATCTGGGAACCAGCAAAGGTATTTCAAACTTTTCCTACTGAAAATTCACCTGGAAAGGAAGCCCAGAGAGGATTTGGAGAGATTTTTTTTTCTTAATCTAGTTTCTTCCAGCAGGATCGGATTATGCACAAATTGGTACTTACAGATGGTAATTAGTTCTGTTCTTAAAAGATTTCTCTAGAGGATAATTTTACTACTTTCTTCAGTAGTGTGTTTCAGCCTAAATTTCTGAAAGGAATTTCTCCCACTCTCTAATTTGAACCTCCCTTCTTACGGTTTAAATATGATTTCCTTTATTCAGTCCCCTATGAAGAGGAAACCAGTCAGCACAACAGCTGACCAGTTCTGTATCCTGCATTCCCTGGGAGTTCCTTAGCGGGTCACTTCTGCCCTCAACTCCCTAGGTGCTGGGGAATCGGCCTATGGCATCGGAGTGGGTCTGTACCCAGGTGTCCTTAGAATCGGCAGAGGAGTTGGTGGTGGTGATTGACAGTAGCCACTTCCTTCTTCCTTTGCCCTGAGGGACCCCACTGCACACCCACAGGATGGGCGGCTACAGAGGGATTCATTTTGTGATTGTATGATCGAGTATTTCTCTGCTCAAAACTTTTGGCTCCAGAGTCATCAGGTTTGTTTTTCCTACTGAGCTAACCTGCTACTCACCCCCCAAATAATGTGTTTTTCAGAATAACCAGGGTTTAAATGAATAACTAGAGGAATTGAAATCACAAAGCTCTGTACACATTCTGATTCTTTGAAAAGTAGACTCAAAGAGGTCCCACCTGCTCAAACTCCTGTTGGCAGGCTATCAAACTGTGGTCTCTTAGCCAGATTTTCCCTGAATAATGAATGAGCCAGCATCGAGCCAGTCAGAAATAGAAATCAATAAAGCTAAATTCCACCAAGAAGCAGCAGCTGTGTAGTAGACAGCAAACGTTGAGGCCTGTGGATGCCAAACAGGATAACACACATCCTTGAACTCTCACCAGTTAGGAGGTCCCAAAAAAGAACACCTGCAGCCCGGAAGCATTGTAAGGGGTCAGCACTGGGGCTCCACCTTGCTTGATTGGAACGAGGAAGGATGAGCGAAGAGTCAGACACTCGGCTTCTTACAGGCTGGTGTGGCAGTAGCGTGATGCACAAATCTCCCGGGAACCAGGCGCCAAACATCTTCATAAATCATATGTTTGCAGCTGTGTGACCAAAATAGATCTATACACAGCCTGTTTGTCCTGGCCTTGCAGAAAGTGACGGGACTGTGAGGTCCTCGAAGATATCCGTGATTTCCTGCTCCTGCCTCTCTCAGTGCCTGGCTGCCCATCAGCCATCCGGATCAGGGCTAACACTGGCTTTTGATCGCCAGTAACACCATCTTAGCGATTGATTTTCATTTGTGAGCGATTGAAGCACATTGTGCGGAGAGCCCTTTTTATACCAATTGTTCCCTGAAAGGCTGCTCAGTTTCCCCTTTGAAAACAGCAGCAGTCATCCCATACAAGGCAGGGCAGCGTGGAGCTGGATGGCGGGCTAGTTCGGCCTGGCTCGGGGCAGGCCACCAGAGTGAGTGCATTTAGTAGAGCTGATTTGATGTGCCCTGGGTGAGGGCCAGACAGACACCCCTTGCCACCCTCCCTACCCCTCCGGACTCACTGTGAACCTCTGGCCTTCTCGGAAGCTGTCTTCTTCCCTGGGTGCCTTAAGATTTTTATTTTATTTTTTCCCAAATAAAGCATTTGAGACCAAATGAGAGAGGTGATGGGAGGGTTGCTCTGTAGAATGGTACTCCTATGTTTGATCCCCAAAAGGTATTTTTCTTAAGGAGCACAAGTATGCTAACCTCTGAGCCCAAGCGCCTGGCTTTGCTGATGCTTTAGATAGAGTCCTGTTTAGTGTTTTGCAGCAGGCGTTGGGTTTGGCCTCTGTACTGCTCTTTAATAAGCCAGTAGTGCAGCTTGTGACCATGGCGCTTTGCAACAGCCGGAGGGGAGTGTTCGATGGGATCTTTTCCTGAACCCCCACTGATCTCTGGATTCTGTGTTTAAGGAAGTAGACTTTTACTCTTGGACATTTTACACATCATTCTTTCACCGTTCAAAGAGTCTGGTATGGGATCCAACGGGGAGCAAACTGCTGCTTGTGAATGAATGGGGAAAAGAATGTGTTCCTACCCACTGTAACCGGTCTTCGTAGGCAGCCTGTGGTTGGTGTGAACGCAGAGCGCCTGGTTTCCTTGTGCTGACATGAGTCTGCATAGAGATTTGGGCACTCACTGAAATGCTGCATTTGTAGAAATGAAACCCCAAAGTGGCAGCAGGGACCCGTGGCTAGTGATCAAAGACGTGTTAATGTGTGAATTTCTTTCAAGCCATACTTAACAAAGCCCTGTGTTCTTAGCTCTCTGGTCCTCCAGTAGGGTGCACCGATGCCCATCTGCATGCCGCCTGTGTGCCAGGGAGAGCTCCACAGAGCGGCCCTGGCCTCTGCAAACTTAGCCTCTAAGAACTTGTACTGAACTTGAGCCTGGGTGGAAAATTCAAGTGGGGGAATAGAAAAATCCCTCAATCGATACCCATGTGTCATTAAAGCACTTAGCTTCCTACGGATCCCTGGTAAGTGCTCCGAGAGCATCATTAGTGGGGAGTGAATCTGTAGAGGCTGTGCTTGGACCACAGCAGCTGGGGTGTGGTCAGGAAAGTGGCCCGAGGACTCCGGGTCTGAAGGTAAGATGTCAAGGTGCTCTTCCTTGGGCCGACTGCAGAGGCCTTGTGGAGGAGCAGCTTTGAGCTAAGAAGAAGAATTTGCAAGTAATCCCACCTCACTGGGCAGAGGACATAGACTGAGGGCCCCGGGGAAGGGGGCGAGGCTTATCTATCACACTGTGGCACAGGTTGGCTTTGTTGACTGGACAAAGTGATTTTAAAAATTGGAATTCATTGCTAGTGTGGTGAAAGCACAAAATTCACCTAAGTGTCTGGACTTCGGGCTTCTGTTGACAACGTGGCCAGTGTGGGTCTCACCTTGTCTTGGGGCAGCAGTTGGCTGGATCTGAGGAACTACACTAGAGGCTGCCCGGGTCACAGTTCTCCGCTGCCAGTGGCCTTGTGCCCATCACCTCGTTCAGGCATTCAGATTTGAGACCCTGGACAGGGAGCGAGGGAAACATTCCTGGTGTGGGAAATTCAAGCAGCTCCGTGGAGTGTGGGATGGGACGGTGGCCGTAATAGTGACAACACAGCTGGAATGTGTAAAACTGCTCATGTGTAGACCTAGTTCTGAGCACTCTGCTTTCTTTCTCTTTTTCAATTTTATTGGTACGTCTTAGGTGTACATAATGATGACATCCATCATAGGGAATTTGTGCCTGTGTATGGATGTCTCTCGTCTTTCTTTTTTCCCATTCCCTTCCTCTCTCTTCAGCCCCTGCTTTCTCTGTCGCATCTGACCCTAAAGCCCTAGGAAGGAGGTGCTGTTGTGATGCTGTTTGACAAATGAAAGAACCAGAGCTGAAGTTTTATAAGGTCAAGCAACTGGCCAATGTCATGTGGTTAGTATGTGACGGGCTGGGATTGTCACCCAAGTAGCTGGCTTCTGAACCAGGGCTATTTTTTTTGTTGCTGTTAGTTTTGTTTGCTTTGTTTATTTTCATTTTGGCGGGGTTGTTTTTGCTTTTGGTTTTGATACATGGTCTCTCTGTGGTACAGGCTGGCTTGAACTCACTTACGTTGGCCAGGCTGGCATTGAACTCACAGCAATCATCCTGCCTCAGCCTCCCTAGTGCTGGGGTTTCAGGCCTTCACCAAAATGCCCAGCTGGATCAGTGCTCTTGACCTGTGATTTAAAACACACACACACACACACACACACACACACACACACACACACCCCAGAGACAAAGCCCCAATATCAGCTAGCTATGGGGGCCGAATGCCATGTGGGACTGTGGCCTTAGACCCTCGCAGGAGCCAGTGGGACAAGTATCAGGTACGGGTGAGGAAATGAGGGCTTGGAGGAGATCAGGACTTGCTCATTAGGGATACAGCTGGAGCCTAAATAAGAGTGACAGCATCAGAATGTCTTGGGGACTTTCAAAAAGAAAGTTGGGGGTCAAAACCACAATGACGGTGTACTGGAGAGAGGAGCAGACCCCAGTCAGACCTGTCTGTATGTTTGTTTTTGAAACAATTGAAGTATGGTTCTTGTTGCTTCCCTTGGCAGGTTTCCTTGCTGCTTTGGGCCCAAGGAATTCCCTCCCACTGGCCTGTCTTTTCAGAGATGGCCCTGGGAATGAAGGAAGGTCTGATCTTTCTTTTTAGTTTTTGTCTGTGCTTGTGACTGAGGTTCCTGTCCTCCATCTACTTCTTAGGAAAGAGTCTTTTGATTTCCCAGTGTGTAGTGTTGGGCCAAATGGGAGGCCCAAGGGTAATCAGGTGAAGAGAATGTGGACTGGGTCCCTGCCTTGAAGCAGGGTGAGAAAGGTATTGGCCCTAGGTGGCCCTCTTTGGAAAGGTGTTTGGATTTACTTTTTCAGAACCTTTGTGTCCTTAGAGCAAGTGTCAGATCCCTGCTGAAGGTCCCTTTCCACAACGCCCGTGAACCCTTCCTCGAATAAGGCTAGAGGATACCTCCAAATGCACACGCCTTCTGGTTGTGATTCGCTGGGGCTCTGGCAGTCTCACGTTATGCCCTTGATGAGCTCGGCAGCATGGGGTGGGGGAGCCCCCTAGAGCTCTGGTGACTGCAGTCAGTGATGAGAAAAGCGTCCTGCTCAGTGCTTATCCACTGACATCAGTACAAAGACAGAACGACAGACACTCAGTGCCAATGACAGGTCCTTCCACACTGTCCTTGCTTCCTGTTTGTACAAAGTGACCGCCCTTCCCAGGTAAATCCAAGGCTCACGCAGTCTTAAATCCGTATACCTTTGAGACAATACTTACACCGTTGTGTTTTCTATGTCCCCAATAAAAATCCCAGACTCAGGTCACGTCCTGTTTCATGCAATATCCGTGTTTCTAAATATAACAACATTTTTGTTTACTTTTAGCTCTTTATCCCCAAATGTTCGTGTAAAATTGAAGGACACATAAAATGTATCATTTGTGTCTTGACTTCCCAGACAATGTTCCAAATCTCTGAGGTGGTATAAGGTCTACTCTTAAGAAGCTCAAGTAATAAAAATAACCCTAGACTTGGGTCTGGGTTTGGTTGGTAGCTTGCCAGGTTATTAGCTGCATAACCTTTATCAAGTGATATAACCTGTTTCCTCATTTGTTAAATGGACACTGGGATTACTACTTTGTTGTTGCTGAGACGATTAAAGGTGATCATTTAAATGACTAATTGTGTAAATCACACATAGTAGACCCTTAATAAATGGGTTGTTACTCAAGACATAGTTCTTCCATGCAACTTTTCCTGACCATTTCAGCAAAACTTTGCTGCCTAAAATTTTAGCTAATATCTCTCAAAGTGATTTTATGCCTTTGAATTCCTTAACATTGGATTTGTTATAAAACTTGCCATTTCTTCATGGTGTGTTATTCGTGCCATTGTGTTTATAAATGCTTTGAGGTCATGGGCCATGTGTTAAAACTGTTTTGCATTTCCTATAACACAGTATTAATATTCTTTGTGTGATTCAGACATGGAAATGATTTCAGGGCTCCAGAGCAGCATGTTATGTTATAATACAAAGAAAACTTAAAAAATGAAGAAATATCTAATAAAGGTGCTGGCAATGGACTAAGATCTTTATATAGAAGGAAAGTAGAATATTTTAAATAGTTTCTTGCCTCTGGTCACACTTTATTATTTGGAGGCTCCTTTCTATATCCCAGTGAACGTACTGAAGTACACCCACAACCCATACTGAATATCACATGGAGGCTGTAAGAAAGTTGAATTGAGCTGCTTTTGACTGGTCAGTACTGTGTTATGTTTACAGATATTTAACTGAGCGTTTATTTCATATGTGCAAAGTGCTTTGGGAGTGAGTTTCATGTTTCGGTTTCTTGTGTTTTCATAGGCTGTGGAAAACTTGGAGGCTCAGGAATAAAAGTCAGGGACTTATGAGATCAGGTGTTTTGGAAAAGCAGAAGGGAAGTTTCATGAATCAGGTCACATAGTTTAGTTTATATTCTGGGCCCGGTGCTTCAAAAGCCACGATGTGGCTGGAGGAGGCACCTGGGAGATGGAAGATATAGTAGAAAGAAAATCAGAGGCTAGATGGGGAGGGAATGGGGACTCTAAGCACCCGTGTTCATCAGAGGAGTTTCTTTTTGTTGAAAAAGAAAATGAACATGAATCCAAATCATCGATTTTTCTTCAGGCATTTCTTAGTCAAGATGATTGTTTTCAGTCAGTGCAATGAAACACATATGAGTTTGGGAACAGCAGAGACATTTTCTTCTGGACTGTGCCATTCCCTGTAACCCTGACACAAAAACTTGACCTCTCTTGAGTTCAGTTCCTACTCTGTAAAGCAGGATGGTTGGTTTAGGAGACATCAAAGGCCGCTCTCCTCTGTAGCTGACAGGGCTTTTTATGGGTTCTCTTAAAATTGTGCAGAACATGAAAAACTGGAGTTAAACACTTTTTTCTATGTTTATACTCCACTTTAAGAAATAAAGACAAAACCCTCAGTTGTATTCAGTTGAATTAGTCCAAGGGTTGACATGGAAAGGGCTAGACAACAAACACTGCAGGCTTTGCAGGTCACACAGCTCTGCATTCTGCCTGCACAGTGGTGCCATGTCAGCCACAGACAGTATGTAAACAAGCGGGCCTGACTGTCCAGAGGATTTTATTTATGGACATCGACATTAGAATTTCCTGTAACACTCACGTGTCACAAGACATTTTTCTTTTGATTGTGTTCAACAATTCAGAAATGCTCATACTGTACAAAACACAGGCAGCTTTGGCCATAGTTTGCTGCCTGTGGAAAATGTCTGTCCCTCTCAGCTGAGCTCCTGTTACAGTCCTGCACACTACTGTATCTTTTACGGCTTCATTGGATTTGTGTGTTTCTTCTGAATGAACAGATACTCTGAGCCTTTCCTCCACAGCCCGTCCCACAGCCAGCGTATTATAGGTGCTTGCTGAATGCTTTCCAAATAAACGATGTAGTAATTATCCCACTTGCGGGATGACTGTGTCTACACAAAAAATTTTGGAAATTATCGTTTCATTCCTAGAATACAGCATCTGTTTGGATAGATCCATCCTGGAAGGTAAGTCGTGGTCTCACAGTGTCTGCGTTGTTGAATTGCCTTCCCAGTGTTTCAAAGGCTGCAGTGCTTGTAAATAAGTTCTCCGTACCTGACAGCCACCCACTCTGAGTCACAGCTCAGCTCTGCGTGTCTGGGAGTGCCAGGCAGTGATGGCTCTGTCACATGAAAGGGGAAAGGACTTTTAAACAGCAGGTGGAGAAGAGACAGGTAAGACAGCAACAGAAGCCTTTACTGGCACGGGGGTTATAAATACAGCATGTGTCTCCACAGGAATTTCTAGAACATTCCTTTTCACTGTTGGCAAGCTTTAGAGAGCTCAGCCTATCTGTAGAGTCCAGACTCTCAAGGGACTCATTTCAACAAGTCCCTGAAATACTTACTTTATCCCTTGTTTGTAATTTTAAGGCAAGAGCTTTCTTTATAATTTTAACTAAGGAATGATGTTTGGTATTCAAGTAGGTTGGTGTTTGTACTGGTTCCTACTTTCCCAAGAGAGGTGTGAGGTCCTCGGGGAAGACAGCTATGCACAGAGGTGTACACGTGGAGGATATAATGCCAGGATGCACAAAGAAGAAATTACAACCATTTACTTGTGTATTATTTTCTCAATTTGAAGCACTTCAGTTCCAGAGCTCTTGAATCAAGAGGTTGAATTCCTGGCATTTTAAAAGATTCCACTTGAATAAGCTGTTTAAACCAGTTGAATAGCTTTTTAAAAAATTCACCCGTTTCTTGGATCATTTGCTCTTGAGATTTACTTAATTGAAGTTTTTGCCTTTTCATTTTACTTCAAATCAGAATCATTTCTATAGTTAAGGAAATTTTAATTGTGTTCCCTTGAGCAGCGCAGATTTCGCATTTGAGTCTATACCCCAACAGGTGAAAACAGGCAGTTTTCCATATGCCTCATACACATGGGCTTATCTTTTCTTCCACAAGAAATCCTTAAACTTTGACTTTTTCCCCCTACGGCATCTTATCTATAAACACAACAGCTGCCACATTTTCAGGGTCTCAGGCCTGTAACAACTCAAAGTCCAGTTTTACTGAAATTAGCCATCCAGGAGCTAGAGGAGAAGGAGGAGGAGAAGTTAATAACGCAGTCACAAACCTGGACATTTATTCCAAAGCACTTGCTTCTGTTGATGGAAAGCAGAATGGTGCTGAGATGCCAGAGTGCAGAGGATGGAACTAAAATGGAAATCATCTATTGGTCTGTTCACAGAATGCGTATTTTACTTTGGTCACTGTATTAGGCCCTGAAGAAACAGCCTTGAATAGGTAATGAGGTCTTTGCCCTGCTGGAATTATGTTGTAGGGAGACGAGAACATACAAGTAGAGAAATAAATACATAATGTCCCACATCTGGCTGAGTACCCTCAAGAAGTATGAGGCAAGGTAAAGATAGACTAGGAGTGAGATTGGGGGCTATTTATTAGGTAAAGTGACCAGGGAAGGCCTTTCTGAAGGATTGGCATAGAGACCAAAATGATGAGAAAAGTTAGTTGTCGGACCATGGAGAGGACAAGTTTTATGGACGAAAGATAAGTGGAAAAACACAACAAAGTCAGGGGAAGGAGCAAGACCTAAGGAGGTAGGAGAGGAGTTGGCAAGGGCAACCAGAAGCCAGATCATTACGCATCATGAGAAAGAGAGTGGGTTTTATTTTAATTATGGGAAACTACTGGAAGGTACTGAGAAGGGCAAGACAATTCGGTAAACTTCTTACAAAGGTCATTGTCGTAGTGTCCTGTTACAAGGCTGTGGCCCTAATCCAGATGGGGATGCTGTGCTTTGGTCAGGGATATGGTGGTAGAGGTAGTAAGACTTGGGTGTTCACTGTTAACTTTTGGATAGTAGAGACCTTGCACTGTGACACCTTTTTCTGTTCCCTTAATAATTCTGACCTCTATTAGGAGCATATTGAATTGTCTGTTTATTCAAGCCTAGGAGTAAATCAAATTTGACATCTGCTAATTCTTCCCTAGCCTCTCATAGCCCTTCCAGGTCCCAGAAGCTCCACCAGTAAGCCTGTGTTTGGTTAGAAGATTTCTTAGTCCTCAGTCTCGGGTATATGATAACCTTTGACCAGTTTGCAGCTGGGGGTGAGGGAGAGAAGACCCACCCCCCAAAAAAATCTTCTTGTTTTATTACAGTAATTGCACTTGAGATTTATGCAGTACTTTGCAGTTCATAGAAATTATTTTATTTGTATCAGGGACTTTACATACTAGAATCTAGAGAATTGAACTGATGACAGATAGATGGATGGATGGATGGAAAGACTGATGCACAGAAAGATTGTTGAGTGCATGGATGTTTGATGAGAGGGCAGGAGGGTGGGCTTCCAAGCAGGTGGCAGCAGGAAGGGGCGTGGGCCTGCTCCACTCCTCACTGCTTGGCGTGTGTCGGGTAAGGGTGACGCATCTGCAAAGTGTCCCCAGGAGTTTGTCTGTTAGAATGTTTACCAGGGAAACCACTTGCAGAACATGTACAGAAGAAACTACGCTTTTAGAGGAAGAGAGGGGAAAAGAGTGTATTTTGAAACATTCTATTATGTCTCTGTTAGCTGAAAATTCCTTCCTTCTCAATGAACCAGTTTTCCTGGTGGGTGGAGCAGGTTTCTCCTTTATTTTACTTCACAAACAGTTTATAACCCTGAGGCTGAGGTACTATAAATGAAAAACAAAAGTATACTGTAAGAAATATTCAGGTTTTAAAAAGGAAACTGAAGACACCAAGCTCTTGGTGGTTCTCCACCCCCCACCCCTTGCAAAGGCCAAGAAATTTTGAAGTGGGAAATCTATGGTGAAATGTTATGTTGTTTCTCATATTTCAGACAATGAAAGCATTTCTTGCCCTGGGGTGTTTTGCCAGAAACACTTTTGCTATTTCAAGTTCAAGGGTGAGCCTGGTCAGCTGGGTAGGTAGATGAGAGCAGCATTACAAAGAAGGAAAAGGAAGAGACACTAAATAATCGCCACACGTCTTTTGCTTGCGCTTCCAAAAAACCTCATCAGTACGTCTATCATCCTATCGTTCTCCAGTTCTCCTTTGTCTTTATTCCTGCTTTAGCATTCCAGTGCTGCATAACAAACATTTAGAAGCCCAAATCACATTATTCAGTTGTGCTGCTGCCTTCCAGCTGCTTTGAACTTGAAGTTTCAGTTTGCTCATCTGTAAAATTCATTCAGCAGCTCCTACTGTCAGTTCCCTCGCACTTCCTGCCATCTGACAATATATGTCTTTGTTATTTTCCATCTCCCCGCTACAGCCCTTGGATATAAGATCTAAGGGCAGGGACTTTGTCCTTGCTGTGTTGCTGTGTGTGCAGCATTTACAACGGTGCAGTCCTTGGTTAATACGAGTCGAAAGCAGTGCACGTGCAAGGACCTCTCTGGCTTCAGCATTTCATCATCCGCCTGTAGCTTTTCTCTGGAAACTGCTGTCACATTTGTGTATGATGTGAAGGATAACGGGATTTGCGCATGCCCCAACCTTCCGTTTCCCTGTTGGCCTCCTCTCTGTTCTTAAGAAGAAAGTTAAGTATGGGGAATCTTTATTCTTGTAGCTATAAAACGACAGGTAAGTGGATTTTCTTCATAGCCTTCTTTGAGGTAAAAGTCTTATACACCTCTTATTCTGAATAGCAAATTTCTTTTTGTGTATATATTTCAGCTTACATATCAGACATGCCCAGCACCTGTAGGAAATCAGACAACAGACTTTGTATTTAATAAAAAAAAAAGCCTAGTAGCTTTGACATACAATCTTTCCACACTTTATAAGGTTTTTGTGACAGTTGTTAGGTGAACTCTGAGCATATTTGGCCACAGGCAGATTCCTATATCTTTTTCCTTACTGAAGACACAGGAAAAAGGCTTGTAGGTGACATTTTTAGGTGTGGATTACTTGTAGGACAAAATATTTGAAAACTGCTGGATTCTTTTAGGAACTTGGCTGGAGTTGGATTTGTATTGTAAGGTCAAATTTAAAGGCAAGAAAGGTCATTACCAAGATAATATGTGTGTGTCTAAGAATATTTTGTTTCTTACAGAAGTTTAATTTAATTTTGCTTGGTTTCTTGGATTCTGTGTAAATTCCATATAAAAAAGATTTCTGGATACCTGATGTTAAGATTAAATGCATGTCTTGCCTAATTGTCTAGGCAATGAGTCTGGGGGATTTGTTAGTTTGTTGTAACTCTTTCCTCTGAGCATCCCTATTAGCATCAGTGCAAAGAGATTTTCTTGTGGAGCCAGGGCTGAATATAGCCTTTATTGTTTTCATTCTCCTGCGAGATGGAGCTTAGGGGAGCCCTTATGTGAACTGATGCATCTCGGAGAGAGCACTCACGTGGTGCCTTTGGCGGATGCGCTGCAGACGCGGCTGTTTAGCTTCTTCCCTCAGAGTTGCCAGGGGCCCATTCACAGCATCCTCTCACCTCCACCGGTCACAGAAGATGGCAAAAATAGGATTGTTGAGGTAATTTTTTGAAGCACTGTTATTGTGGTTGACACTGATCATTTGCTACTTCAGTTGTATTCCATGATGTCAGATTTGCTGTATTTACCTGTAGAAGAAGGAAAATAAACCCTCTCAGGAAATGAAAGGGCAGCGTTATTATGTGTTCATGAGGTCATCATGTGGCCTTGTTGTCGCCATCTACGATGTGTTCTTATAAAATAACACAACAAGGCTGTGCGTAGAGGCTGTCAAAACTATATCTGGGTCCAAACACACACACACACACACACACACACACACACACACACACACCGAACACTGTTACTCTCCCAACCCTTCTGAAAAGAGGCTATTTATAATACAATAAGATGTCAGTGCCGCTTGCATTGTGTGCATCCTGAATGAAACATTAGCTCTTTAAAAAGAGCATTAAAAATAAAACTGATGTTGTAAAAAAATCTGACTTCTAGACAGCCAAACGCGATTTCAGTCTGTTGGAAATGACTGCTCATTTCCTAAGGTTGCTGAGTTACTTCCTCTTGGTCATGAGATGCTTTGACCTGGCATCTGGGCTTCTTTTGTTTTTAATTAAAATGCTCTAGATATGAACATATGTGTACACTTTATAAGTCAGTTGGCAGGCCCTTGAGGGGTGTGCGCCCGCCCCCTGGGGGAAGGAGACTTTTTCTATTCCTCTTAAGTCGGCCTCACCTCAGCCTTTTACCCTGCCAAGCTCTGACTTTCTGCTCTAGCCATTCTACTCGTCTCTCTCCCACTAGGGTTAGGGGAAAAAAACTCTTGCATAAAGAAAGTATAAATTATACCTCAATAAGACTGTTAATAAAAAAAAGCGCACTGATTAATGGACTATGTCACCATTATGTGAATGCTGTAAGTGGATTTTAAAAATAGCTCTTTTGCTAGAGTGTTTTGGTTTGGGGTGTGTATTGTTGGATTGTTTTTATTATTTTGATGCATAGCATTGATAGGAAAATGTGGAACTCTTATCATAATACATGCAGTATTTAGATTGGATACACTTCCTCCTCCTCTGGCATCGATTTCCTGCCTTTAGCCTTTGCCTTTTCCTGGTACTTAAGCATCAAGTTTCAGGCGTTTTCCCAGTGTAATTGTTGATTAAGTGCTGCATATCCCGTGATGATTATGAGAAGATTACTGTATTCAGCTTTTAATCTTGTGAGTGTCAAATATTTTACTTTAATGGTATCTTCATTATTATTAGTATTCATAGCTCTTTCTGTTTGAGTAATGCAATCAGGCAAAATAAAGGTAATGCCCCCGATTTGGCATTTTTAGTCATGCTTTGTGTCGAAACTGAAAGTGCCCTGTGCAGGCTCTCCTCAGGTGGCTGGTTGGGATCGACACAGATGGGATTGGAAATACCTGAGGCTTCCTGTGGTTGCAAGTCAGCCTCAGGACACACAGAAAAAGGCAGAGTGAAGCAGGCACAGTGCAGCCCTAACTCTAAACCCTAACTTGAACCCTAACCCTTGGCAGCCTCCCACTTTCTAGGTCTGATGACTCTCGCTCCATGCCAGGCCTGAGGGTCCCTAGAAGCCCTCAATACCACCTGCAGTAAGCCTGTATCTGTGCCTGAGAAGAAATGCAAGGGTTAGGGTTCAAGTTAGGGTTTAGAGTTAAGGCTGCACTGTGCCTTTTCCTGTGTGTCCTTTTTGTTATCTTCAGCGCCATGCAG
This sequence comes from Dolichotis patagonum, assembly GCA_004027295.1. Classification (NCBI taxonomy): domain Eukaryota; kingdom Metazoa; phylum Chordata; class Mammalia; order Rodentia; family Caviidae; genus Dolichotis; species Dolichotis patagonum. Next base: position 43,681 of record PVJX010001684.1, read on the forward strand.
AGGGTGATCATTGGTCATTATGTAGCTTTTGCACTAAACAGCCTCTGTGGGATAGACTGGCATCCTATATGGGCTCCCAGTTCCAGGAGCAGCAAAAACTCTTGACTGGAGGAACTGAAGTCCTAACTGAAGTTCAGTGACTGCCCTGGCCAGTTCCCTTATCTGGGAGACCAGCACCAGGAAGTACAGCTAAGTGACCAGGAGAGGTTCTCAAAGGGGGCACTTGGGGTACCTCCAAGAGGAAGAGGCTCATGGGGAATGGGCACTGGCCCCAGTAAGACTCCATTCGCATATGTCTGCAAGAGAAACTGAGACTCCAGCTTCTCACCCCATCTTCAGCGCTAACTTCCTCTTCTCCAGGGTTCTGAATGCCATGTTCTAGAACATGAGTCTCAGGGCATGGGTGTGGGGTTCTGAAGAGAGTTCCAAAAAACTATTCATAGTCATTTGCCTATTGTTTTTGAATGGAAGGAGCAGGTGGTATGGATAAGTCCAGTTTCTGCTTATATAGAACCAGCAAGCTCTGTGGTCTTTTCCTTAGACACTAATGTCCCTACTTTACAGGTGAGGTGACTCCTGCAGGAAAATCACGCATCTCATCTGATGTCTCCTAGCCAGAAAGCAGAGACTGGACAGTTGTTGTGGTAGAACCCAGGTCAGCCTGGGTCAGCTGTCTGGGTAGCTTTGGTTTAGGTTGCTTAACCTCCCTCTTACAGGGGCTCCTCATGGCTGTGAATGAAGAGCAGCAGGTATAGAAGTTGGCATGAATTGGCAAATTGAATGTTTTGAGGACATAATTTGGGCATTAACTTTCTCTCCAGAAACCTCAAATCTGTCTGAACATTTGGGTTGGACATTGAGCCACAAGTCACCAGACACCAAGGAGCTGTGCCATTGCTCCCTCTTGGATCACAAGTGTCACAGGAATGGAGTCCTGCCTGGCCCAGCCTCTGTCATCTTCCACTTGTGACTCTGAGGATGACAATGTCAGCATAGGGATGATGGTGCTAATTGGAAAATTGAGGCTTATCAGAGTCACTGCTAAGTAACCAAATCACAGAGCCAGGGAAATTGGGGCAATTTTACTAAGAGTGATTATTGTGGATGGCAAATATTGAGTGAGGCACTGAGAAAAGAAAAGCAGAGTATCTGTGCAGATCCTTCTGATGGGGCTACAGCTCTTGCTAGAAATCAGTGCTATGCTCTGGCATCCTTGCGACCCCACGCATGTTGTACCTTGCTCTGTGCTACATGGATCACTTCTCTATTTCTTCTAGTATGCTGTTAAAATCATCAGTGAAAAGCGAGTCATTCCCAGCTTCCTACATCCCCTCCCCAGAGGTAGACACCATAGCCAGTTTCTTATGTGTCACTGAGTAGCTGATGCCTTTACACAGCTGAGTGTGCGTGTGCATTTACCCTGACGGACATATACCACCATATGTACCATTCAGACTTTTTTTTTCTTTTTTAATCATGAAGATGTACTGTATCAGTGCATCCTTTCTATTGACTCCAGATTATTTTCCTTTCTGAATATACCTCTTGTATTAAAGCAATCTTGGTAATGCACAGTCCACAGGTGTGCAGTGAACACTCAGGTACACAAGTATCTTTGGATGAATATCACTGGTCTTGTTGGTTGCAGAATGATACTACTTATTTCTTTATTTAGTTGAATGAGTTTGAAGGCCAGTTGTATTTCTTTTTCTTCTCTTCACGCCCTTTGCTCATTATTTCTCTGTTAGTTCTTTATATTTCTCGTTTTTCAAAGCGATACTGATATAAGTGCTGCTCAGCTCTGTTTTCCCATTTGAGGAGAACTCTCTGACAGATACTTGCCGAGAACCAACCTGTGTTCATGAAGAAGTGAGGGCACCCAGAAAAAGGCCCCCACCAGCTCCATCAGCCACCTGGATTTCCATCTTCTCCTTCACTGAGGGGGGGCCAATGCCAGGTTCCCCACCAAGCCTCATACTTAATCTTTTGATGTCTAATAGAGGGAAATGTCTACACTTCATGTAATGGGGTCTTCACTAGTTTTTGCTGGATGAACAAAAGGGAGAGAATATGGCATCATAGGACAGTTGCCCGTGGGACTATCTCTACTTGCATTCTAAGTGGACAAGATTTAAAAAAAAAAAAATCACCCCTCCCCAAATTTGAGGGACAAAATATAGACCTTTCCCTAGTTCTCTAGACTTAAACCTAGGGTCACATCCTCTTAGCTCCAAAACATATAAATGTGATTGATAGTAATGTTGCACAGTTGTTGTGTGCAGTGGAAGAAACTTACATCTAAGATAACTAGTATGTGATAGGTTTTCAGAAATGGAGAACTCCTAGTATTAGTATCATTGTTGTCACTGTCATTATCATGGGGATTACCCTGGTTAATAAAGTGAATGACGGTATAGGCATGAGCTAAGACTAAACAGTTGATTCGTGGGGTAGCCATGTAGCTTAGTCTACAACCATCTCCATTTTTACAATAAAAATTTATTTGCCCTCATGTTTATTTCCTTTGCCCTGTGACTCATTTTATTTGGGTTTTGTGCCTCTGTTGCTGGACATAGCACATAAATCCCACCTAGTTTTCTGGCCTGGAAAAGGCAGAGCAACTTGAAATTACTCTGAATTGTAAGTGGTCAAAAAATAAAAACTACTCCCCCACCCTAAAGAGACAGACTATATAGATCTTTCTCTTTGGATTTCTTAAACCCAGCTTAGGAAATTAACAAAGGAAAATGGATGAACCAAAATAAGACTCCCAAAGAAGAGAAGAGAACTTCCTAATTAATTCTCACACAAAGCTGCTGGTTATTTACAACTGGGAAAATTGCCTTCTTGGAGTTACCAATTCAACTCTGGTTCCACTGGCTTGACAGGAAGCATTCTCCACTCCTTGCTGAAAAATCTCTTGAGGGGGAGGACAGTATAGTGAATCACATCTAACTGCTTAATGTCATCCTGCAGATTTCTGCCTTTTCCCTCCAGTTGATCGTTCAGTCTTTTTTGGTATATAATTGTTCATTTTAAATTTTCATGTTTGTGATAGCTGGGTGTATGTTAATTACCAGAAGTTTGTAATTATGTTGTCTATTTGTCATTTCTGAGGCAGCAAAGGTAGTAAGCTAGAATTCTTCCAATAGTGAGATGTTTAATTTATAGTCTCCTCCTAAAACTATTTAGAAAATGATACATTTCACTTACACTATTGATGTATTTGAGTAGATGCTTTGCTATTATTAGGTTTTTAAGCCTGGAAATGCCACTGTACCCTGAGAGACAGGCAGTGTTTTAGTTTATTCAGAGCCCACAACTATGGTACTGATTGAATATGGAACAGTTAGTAAGTGCTTAGAATGTGTTTCTGACTTCAATCTTCCGGTACCTAAAGGACCTGCTCTGCTGATCTTTTTTTTTTTAAAGGGGGTAAAATTAAACAACAAAACAGAACAGAACGGGACATAAGAAAGCATAAATTTCAAAGCTAGACAACCAGAGATCTTTACTATCTGCCATATTGTCTCTTGTTTTCTTCCAAATGGTTGTCCATATCTTTGCATATGGGGAGCTCATACTAAGTAACATAGCCAATCTTTTCACAAGATGTATAGTTAACTGGCTCCCACTTGCTAAGTCGGGGGGGACAGGGGACAGGATGACATGAGATGTTTGATTCTCAGCCTGCGCACCGGCAGGCTCACAGCCGCCCCCCAAAGAGAGGAGGAGTTACTTGTTCTCCTGGCACCCCAAGTCAACCACATGGTGCAGGTCCCGACGCACCAGGGTCTCTCTCCTTCGGGCCGCCAAAAGTCGGCCACACTCACAGCCGCCCTCCAGAGAGAGGAGGAGCTCCTTGTTCTCGCAGCACCCTAAGTCAACCGCATGGTGCAGGTCCCAAGGCACCAGGGTATCTCTCCTGCAGGCCCCCAAAAGTCCGCCATACTCACCTGCTATTTCTTTCTGATGAATTGACCATTACATTTCCAAATTTTTGAAATGGCCAACAGACCACAAAAAGAATTCTCTTTAGGCTCCTGTTTGAAACCAGCATCTATAGCAATCTGCTGGCCTTGCTTCAGGGTCATTCTGCTAATCTTAATAACCACTCTCTGGCTAGACAATGAGTGTGTCCCCTAGGCAGTGTGACACTCATCTATTGCCAGCTCCATGATAATGAGGAATATGATAAGAAATTAGAAGTCACTGACATATAGATCTGTTATTACACATTTAAATCCTTGTACATGACACTGACAACAGAGACATTCTTGGAAAACACTATAATTTAAAGATTATCAGATTGGTTCTAGTTGTCCTAGGATCTGTGTATCAATTATTTAGAGGTATACCAAAATGATCAAAATGAGAAGTAGAGCTGGGATCAGGAGACATGTTCATGAGGCCACAAGTCTTCCAAGTGGGAGGCTGTGGCTGCCTAGGCTGAACTTGACCCATGGCAGTGGTTGCCAAGTTCGGGTCTAGTTCTGGTGCTCTGAGCTGGGTAGGAACTGAAGTAACTCTACTGGGAGTAGAGCTGAAGATTGAAGGTTTCTACTTTAAAGGTAGCTGATGCTGAAGAGTGTCTCCTTAGAGGAGATGGAATTGGGAGAAAGACGGTTGAAAATGCACTGGCTAAAAAGGCACTGGAACATTATTGAGTACCCATATTCATTAAGCAACATCTTTTTTAGGAAGTTCTATATCCTTCATGTGCTACAATGTGAACAAAATAGAGACCCTGCCCTCATGGAGCTTACTTTCTGCGGGGAAAGCAAAGAGGACAGATTGACGAAATACAATGCACTATGAAGCAGTGTCAATACTTAATGTGTGCCTTAAGGAATTATAGAGTGAGGTAAAGAAAAAGTATGGCTAAGATATTATTTTACTAATCCTTTATAGTGCATAACTGATCCTTCCTAATAAAGAAAAGAAAATGTCAGTAGAAGAGGTAGTCAATTTTTAAAAAAAAATTAAGACATATTTTGAGATGCTTGTAGGTTCACATGCAACTGTAAAAAGTAATCCAAAAAGATGTTTGGTATCCTTTACCCCATTTCTCCCAAAGATAGTCCCTTGCTAAACTATAGGGCAGTATCACAACCAGCATATTGACATTGACATAGACAAGGTTCAGAACCTTTCTGTTTTACTTTTCTTTCATTGCAGGGACAAAATACCCAACATCCAAAATGCAGAGAGGAAAGGTTTATTTAGCTCACTGTTTGTGGAGGTTTCAATCCATAATCAGCTGGCTCCAAGCCAAGGTGGCATGGCATGGGGACAACACTTCAATGCAGCAGCGAGCAAAAGCAGCCCGAGCAAATGGGGCAAGAGCAAGCTTCTTTTCCACCCTTATATTGTACACAGGCCACCCCCTGCCCTCCAGGGTAGGTGTACTGTTCATAAAATCTCTGAGCCCTCTTCTTGCACAGGATGAGGATATTTACAAAGTAAGGATCTTGGCTCCCTGCTGAGTCTCTCAGTTAAACGTCTCAACTTCTCAAATTGGTGCACTGTGTCAACCATAACACTTGCCATCACTTCAAGGATGCTGCAGGTTACTGTGTCAGCCACAACCACCTCACCATCTACCTTCTTCCTTCTTAACTCTTGGCAACCACTCATCTGTTCTTCATTTCTGTAATTGTGTCATTTCAGAAGTATCCTATAAGTGGAATCAAAGTATATACAGTGTTTTGTTGGCTTTTCATTGTGGAGATTCATCGAGGTTGTTATGTGTGTATCAGAGGTCTGTTTGTTTCTTTTTCTGAGCAATAGTTTATGGTGTGGATGTACAACAGTTTCTTTCACATTTGACTGCTTAAAGAACATTTGGTGTGTGTTTTTCCCCCAGTTTTAAGCTATTACAAATAAAGTGGATTTTTAAAAAGTCATATACAGGATTTGCTATGAATATTGAGTTTTCATTTCTCTGGGATAAATGCCCAGGAACGCAATCACCGATTCATAGGTTAGGTTCAGTTTTTAAGAAAACTGCCAAACCATTCTCCAGAGTGACCGTACCTTTTTACATTCCCACCAACAACACATAAGTGATTCTATTTCTCTGCATCCTTGCCACCATGTGTTGGTATTGCTGTTTTCCTGTTCAAATTTAGTCATTCTGCCATTGTATAATGACAACTTATCGTGGTGTTATTTTGAATTTTCTGAATGGGTAATGATGCTGAACAACATTCCGTGAGGTTATTTACCTCTTCAGCAAAATATCTCTTTATGTCTTTTGCCCATATTCTACTTGGATTATTTGGGTCCACCCTCCCAAGGGTTCTGCTAGTTCTTTATATATTTTAAATATTATTCCCTTGTCAGATATGTGGTTTGCCAATATTTTTTCCAAGTCTTTGACTCATAAGAGCTTTTGCAAAGCTAAAAATATTTTTATATTAATGGTCTAGTTTATCAACTGTTCCTTTTATGAATGTGGTTTCAATGTTGATTAAAAGCTCTATCTAATTGTACATATCAGAGATCTTTTCTAAAAGTGATATAGTTCAATGTGCATAAATACATAACCTGTAAATTTTCCTTTTTGTGTAAGATTTGAAAATTAAGACAGAGTGCCAGTTCCAGCAGCATTTGTTAAAAAGCTGTCCTTTTGCCATGAAATTGCTTTTGTACCTTTGTCAAAAGTCAGTCAGATGTATTTATGGGGTCAGTCTCTGGCCTCTTTATATCCCCTCATCCACTGTCGTATAGCTTCGATAGTAATAGCTGTAGTAAGTCTTGACTTGGAAGACTGATTCCTCCCATTTTATTATTTTCAAAATTATTATTATTTTTTAACACCAAGTACATTCATTAGAAAAAAACAAAGTTGTGAAATATCCTCATATCTTTCCGTAAGAAATTAAAAATAAAAGACAATAAAACCAAAAATGAATAGAAGAAAATAATAAAGATCAGAAAATACCATCCCCTAGCAAAATGCCAACATCATTTTTGATAAAGATTAACATTTTGGGGATTTAGCTCAGCGGCTTAAGCGCCCGCCTGGCAAGCGTGAGGTTGTGAGTTCAATCCCCGGTAAAAAAAAAAAAAAAAAAAAAGGTAACATTTTGATCTTACATTTGGAAGAAATACGAACGACTCAGTATAGTCTAAACAATTTTGATAAAGGAACAAAATTAGAGCTCCATCCCTCCCCAATCCCACGACTTAACACAAAGTTACACTAATCATGGCAAAATGGCATTGATATCAAGATAGACAAACCACCAGAGCACCAATATGAAGTCCCAAGATAGATACCCACATAACAGACATTTGATTTCTGGCAAAGATGCAAAAGCAATTAAATAGAGAAAGGATTGTACCTTCGATAACTATACCAGAACAACTGGATATCCACATGCAAAAATCCAAACCTTATAGCACATCAAAAATTTCTTAAGACATCCAAAAGTCAACTCAGAATGGCTCACAGTGGGTTAAGTAAAGGCAAGTGTGTCCTGAGCCATTGCTTTGGCTGAAGTCATTCTCTCTGAGAGAGAATACATGTTTTTTTCTTTCAGCTTGTCACAGTAATGAAACAATACGCTGTTTGTATATACATGACATATTTATTTCACTAATAAGTGTGTTCTCAAAGTGCATCCATTTACCCACAAAAATGTCCAGTTTGTCATTCTTTGTGGCTGAGTAGTACTCCACTGCATAGAAATACCACATCTTTCTTATCCATTCCTCAGTTGATGGGCATTTAAGTTGTTTCCAAGATCTGGTATTATAAACTGTGCTTCTATAAACATAGGGTGCACATATATTGCTGTGGTATGATGTTTTTAATTCTTTTGGGAAGATACCCAGAAGGGGAATGGGACAAATGGGACCTCCAATCCTAGTTTTTTGAGGAATCTCCACACTGATTTCCACAGTGGTTGCACCAGTCTGCACTCCCACCAACAACGGAGAAGGGTTCTTTTTTCCCCCACACCCCCTTCAGCATTTGTTATTGCTTGATTTCTTGATGATAGCCATTCTTTCTGGGGTGAAGTGGAATCTCAGTGTTGTTTTAATTTGCATCTCTTGAATAGCCAGTGCTGTTGAATATTTTCAAAATTAATTTAGCAGTTCTGGTTCTTTTGCTTTCCCATGTACATTTTAGACTGATCCTCATGTATATCTATAAAGATGTTCCTGCTAGGATTTTGATAGGAATTGAATTAAATATCTATGGCAGTTTGGGGGACAAACAATGTCTTTACTGTATTGAGTTCACAAATCCACAAACATGTTGTACCTCTTCACTCTCATTTGGTTTCTTTCATTACCATTTTATAGTTTCCAACTTACCAATGCAATATGTTTTGTTAGATTTATACTACGTATTTTGTTTTTCTTATACAATTGTAAGTGGTGTGTTTTTAAGATTTTTGGTTTTCACTTGTTCAATGCTAGTATGTCGGAATACAATGGATTATGTATTCGGTAATTAAAATATATGATGGAAAGTTTAAAGATTTATTACAGTAAAAGATACATTAGCCTTAGCCCCCTTTATCATACCCTCCCTCTGTCAAGCACACTTACCCCATTATTCTTGCCACTTTCTAAAGCAGTTCTGGAAGGCCTCGTTCATGTCTTTTACAATGTGACCAAATATGGTGAATGCTGCTGGCCACGTGCCATCCCACAGGAAGGCAGCTCATGAAAACATTGTGATGTGTCTTCATCCACCTGATTCACCAGATCCGGCACCATGCAACTTGTGTGTCTTCCCCAAAGTCAAAATGACCATGAAACGTAAACAGTTTGAATCGACTCAGAATATTTAGATAGGTAGGACAGTGCAACTAAAAGAGACTCATGAAAGACTTCCAGAGCAGAGTCAGAAACTGTCAAAAATGATGGAATAAGTGTGTTCAAGGTGAATATTTTAGGGGAGATTAATGAATCTTTTACTGTAATAAAACTGTTGAAAAGTGTTCACACCATGTTTTTTGGTAACATCTTATGCTTTCTTGTACTCTAAGACTTTGCTAAATGTGCTTATTAGTTCTAGAACATTTTTGGGGGTCTTATTGGGGATTTTCTATGTAGATAGTCTCCAAAAGGAATGGTTTTATTTCTCAATTTTGATCTATATGCTTGTCTTGCCTTATTGTACTGGTTAGAACTTGTCGCACATGTTGAATAAGCTTGGTGGGAGTTGACATCCTTACCTTGCTCTTGATTATTCAGAGGGAAAATTCAGTTTTTCCTCATGGAATATAATGTTTGTTGTATTTTGTTGTTGTTATTTGTTTGGAGATGCTTCCTTTTATTATATAGTGACATTATCCTGTCTGCCTGCTTTTCTCCACCTTTAATAGTCTTTAAGTTTTTTTCATATATAATGTCCAGGGATTTTAGTTGTACTTAGTGGGAAGAATTGGGAAAAGTTCTCCATTTTTCCAAGTCAGCTTTTAGGTATATTCTTAAGGAGTGTCATGGCTTGTGTCTAGATGTCCCCATCAAGCCCTTATGTGGTTATAGATCACGGAAGCTGCCTGCATTTCTTGGCTTGGGGCCCCTTCCTCTGTATTCAAATAGGTTTCTGTCTTCTCAAACGAAGTCACTCTAATCTCACTCGCCCTCTCTTGCTCTTTCACTCTCTTAAATTTTATTTTGAGACAGGGTCTCACTACATTTCTCAGACTGGCCTCAAAGTCACTGGCCTCAAAGTCACAATCTTCCTGCCTCAGCCTCCGGAGTATTTGGGGTTACAGATGTGACACTGACAAGTTAATCGTGCTTTTTTACTTGTAGAGACCTTGGTGATCCATCTGGCACATCTAATAATCCACGATAATGGCTCCATCTTCATTCCATCTGTAACTACAATCCCCCCCACCCCCGTTATATAACCTAACATGGGCACAGGTCCTGGAGAGGAGGTATGTGGACATCCTTAGTAAGGACATCATTCTAGCATCCACGATTTCCAGGGCCACCTCCAGTGGAAACATTGTACAGTTCTAAAGACCTGCTGGGCTCTCAAGTGTTATCCTGTATTGCAGATCACTGGGTCTGCAGAACTGATTGGTGTTGGCATGAGCCCCCCCCCCACACACACACATCGGTTCTCTACTTCAGATGGAAGCTTATCTCCTAGGCCTTTTTAGGATTTCAACAAAGTGTGGCCTAAGGGTAGAGAATGGGGAGATTCAGTGAAGGGACTGATAAACCACAGGTCCTGGATTCAAAGGTCCTTCTCCATGGTGATGTTTTAAACACAACAGATATTTCTTTCTATTCTTATCTTGCTGTCAGTTTGCTTTAGCAGGTATTTACAGGCACCTACTGTGGGCACAGAGATTGAGTAACAAGTACCTCATGCCCTCAGGAAATGATCCCCAGAGAATGGGCTCAAATGGTCATAGTTCAAGGCAGAAGGTGGATAAATGCCATCAAAATCAGAGGCAGGTGACTTCATTTCTGGCTGAGAGAAGGGACATGCTGCAGGGGTAAGATGTGAGCTACAGTTTATGGGGTGAAGAGGATTGCAGTAGTGGAGCGGGTAGTACTAGGTACAAGGATTTCAGGGTTGGGTGGGCTCAGACAGGAAATAGGCGTGCTCGGGGTGGGTACCACAAGGGGCCTGTAGGGTCTGGCCAGTGAGAGAACTGTGCTGTACAGATACTGAAAGGTAAATATCTTCTCAGACAAAATGACCCTCTACTTTGCTTTTCCCTTCACTACACTAATATGGACCTGGTCATTCCCATGTGCATTTATGCACCCGAGTTTCTTCTTCAAATTGCATGGCATTATGGGTTAGATTGTGTTCATCCCAAAATATGTTGAAGTCCTAAACCACTCCCACTACTACTTGTGAAGATGTCCTCTTTGGAGACGAGGTCTTTGTGAGTGTAATTAAATTAAGGTGAAGACATTCAGATGGGCTCTGGTCCAGCATTACTGACCTCTTTAGAAGAGGGAAACTTGAACAAGATACACAGGAAAGAAAGCCATTGGGCAGTGGATGCAGAGTTTGGAGTGACGGCTCTGAACCGAAGAATGTCAAGGTTTGACAACCACCCCTCTCCTCCATAGGTTCCAAAGGGACCATGGCTTTGCCTACACTTTGACTTTTGACTTTTAGCTTCCAGAACTAAGAGAGAATATGTGTCTGTTGTTTTAAGCCACCCAGTTTGTGGTAGTTTGTCATAGCAGTTGGGAATTAGTATGCCTAGGATGTACCAGGGCATGCCAGGGGAAATCTCAGGAAAGGGACTTCAAAAATTATTAAGTTATCACAACTTTTTAAAAAATCCTGTGGTTGTTTAGTTTTACTACGTGTCACTGAAAAGAAGAAAATGTTCCCAGTGGATGGGAAACTCCAGCTCCTGTGGGTCCTTCACTGACTCAACACTCAGGCGCTATGGAGTATAGAATTTATAACAGCAGCACCCTCCTGTGACTTCAGATAGCTCCAGGTCATCATTTGTACCCTCTTCTGACTTCCCTGTCCTTCTGCAGAGTGAAGCAAGCAACTAATGTTGTTTCCACTAGAGTTCAACTTTCCAAGCTTGCTTTAAATCATGAGTGCGGAATGCCAGTAGGTTCATTATGGTAGATACGATGCATGCACAGCATCTTGGTAGCTTTAAATCAATATCTCTCCTACAGGGTGCGGAAAATGTCATCTACAGGACATGTAGCTCATACAAGCATCCTTTGTGTCTCATGCTCTTGAATGTAATTTCTATCAGTAAGCCATAGAGGAGACATGAAGAGGGATCATTTTGCTTGGCAGCACATACTGAAAGGAAGAGGGAGGAGGTTGTTTTTGTGATTATTGTTACTGTTTCTTGGGTTCCTCCAACAAACAAAGGCTCAAAAGTGTCTCTCAGTGCAAATGCTTCCTGTCACCAGTGATCAGTGTCCTGCCATTTTGAAAAGGCAGAGGTGGCAGCATTATGAAGTTATTGTTTGCCATTCTGGGCACCAGAGACCAGCCTCTCAGAGAAATTGGCACTCTCGTTTTCTTTCTTTGCATTACGTTTTGTAATTGCTCATGCGCTGTCACTTTAACTAACTGTGGCCCTGAAATCGGGTTGTTCCTTCTAGTGTGTGTGTGGGGGGGGGGGGCAGGGAACAAGGTTAGAAGAGCAGAAGATTTTTATTTTTGTTGACAGTTTTGAGATTAGCTAAACCAATATTGAAAAATGGTTTGTACAACTCTCGATGGCTCACGTTACTTCTGCAGAGATGTGCTCCATCAGCTGTCTTTGGCTCAGATACACTTAAACTTACACCAAGACCTTTGTTATATAATCCTTCCCAGTTATATAATTAAGGGTCCTGTTTTTTCTTGTCCTGGTTTACATCGATTGAAATGGGGATAGAAGATGCCAAAAATTCATAGTTTCTTGTAATCGCCAAAGTAGTAATTTTATTGATTGAAGCATCTTGGGACCATCGTTAATACTGTGTGCAGGATGAATTGCATACCTGTGAACACAGTTTGTGTTTAAAGCTATCATTGCAAACACAAATATCATCCTATAGATGAGAAATTTGAAAGAACTGCCTTCCAGATTCTAGCATATAGGAACCTTCTGGGTTTTGTCCATCCTGCTAGTTGACCAGAAACCTAGAGTCATAGGTATGAAAAAGTCCAATGAAGTAGTGAGTTTTATGGCTACCATGAAGTCACTCCTATGACTTTTTCCAGTGTTGGCCTAGGAACACTACACCCTCAGGGTGGGTAGATTCCCAGGACTCAGGACCAAGCTTCACTGCAAGTCTGTGCTTACCTATCTCTGCCGTGCTGGCTGCTAGCAGCTCTTCCCAGCTTGGACCCATCCCAGCTCTGGCAAATGTCAACTCAGTAGCCACCGTTTGCTATCCTGCCCAACCTCCAGCCAGCTGATGTGAGCTGACTTAGAAACCAGTGACCCCTTTGTTCCTATCTGCCCAGCTTTGGAACTATGGAGTCATAGCCACATCCACCCTGTGCAGTTTAGAGGCAGCCCTGGGAAGGAAGGTCCCAACCAGAGGACTACATGACACAGGGCGGCCGTGCCCTTGTTTCTCCATCTTCTACCTTCAGATGCTAGGGAGGTTCATGTAGGGCCTGAGTCCCTGGCTGGGACCTTTTAAATAGTCCCTGGTGCTCATATCTATCCTGCCCTAACAAAACTCAGTGTGAAGGAGACAGGAGGCTACACTTCTCAGTCTGAGTTACCCTAGTCATACCAGCAGGTAATCAAATCAGATCTTCACTCTGCCCCATCCTCACATCTTGGATACTGCCTTGTTAGCTCCTGCCAGCTCCTTCCTTAGGCCTGGACTCCTCCTGACTCCCAGAATTCCATGCAGCCAGCAACCCAGCTAATATCGCTCTAATGGTAAAAACTAATATAACTAATATGGCAAAAAAAAAATAGTAATTTCTGCAAATACAGATGCTCCTTGACTTATAGTGGGTTTGTATCCTGATAAACTCACCTTAAGGTGAAAATACCATCAGCCAGAAATTCATTTAGTGCGCCTAGTCTCTTGAATACCCTCTCGTTCACCAGCAGAGTGCTCCATGCTGTGGAATGTCTGTCATTTCCCTCATGGTCGCCAGGCCGGCTGGGAGCTGTGGCTTGCGACTACTGCCCCACATCGTAGAAGAGGACTGGACCATGTATCATTTGCCTGGGAAAAGATCCAAATTCAAAATTCAAAGTACAGTTTCTACAGGATATGTGTCACTTTGGCACCATAGAAAGTCAAAAATTCCTAAGTTGAACCATTCTAAGCCCCTGTGTACTTGCTAAAAATCAAGTACTAACACCAAAAGGGTTTGTGGGAATTTTTGATTTTCTTTTTCTTTGTACTTTTGATTTTGTTTTCCAAGTTTTCTGCCATGAGTAGTAGACTAATATATCTCCCCACCACTACCATCACCACCCATTGGCAAGGAAAAAAAATACTTTAAAATAGGAGTTTGGGAATATATATATATATATATATATATATATATATATATATATATATATTTCCTCTTTTTGTTCAACAAAAAACAAAACCACCCAAAGAAAACCAATGCCCCCCCCAAATCTGGCAGCTTGCTCCCTCTCATCAAGTAATCAATGGCCTCTCACTGGTGAAGTGATGTGGGACCTTATTGTCACCCTCAAACCCTCATGCTTGGCCAAGCTGCCGGGAACGCACGACATCAGTGGATACTGGGGAAGTGAGGCGCGTATGAGGAAATAGATGTGAAAGTGCTTTATAAAAAGGAGCTATCATTTTTAGCAAAAAGCAGGGCCCTTCATCACATTGAGACATAGGGCGGAACATTGTTAGGGTGGTTGTGCAATTAAACCTGGGAAGATAGGGACTCCACTGCCTAAGAACTCGAGTTCATGTTATCTGTTCATCGAATTCACATGTGTGGGCCCCACTGTGTGTTTGGTGCCGTTCTTGGGACTTGGGAGAAGACAGATAAGAAACAGGAAGGACATCAATGAAAAACAAGTGGCCAAAGCAATAGTAATAGTAGCTAGCACTGAAACGGTGCTTACATAGTGACAGGAATCTAAGCCCTTCATGTATGTTTAACCCCATTTATATCCTGCTAGGAAGGGACTAGTGGGGTTTATGGGTAATGTCGTTAGCCACATGGGGGCACAGTGACCCCCACAGAAGAGAAGGGACTTGCTAGCAAGTGCCAGATGTGGAATTCAGGCTCCCATTGCTTGGCTGCCTCATGGGAATGTAAGGGGTGCTGAGAGGTGATGAGGAAGAGGTACTGCCTTGCAGCAGTCTCTCTCTCTCTCTCTCTCTCTCTCTCTCTCTCTCTCTCTCTCTCTCTCTTCTCTCTCCTCTCCTCTCCTCTTCTCTCTCTCTCTCTCTCTCTTTTCATTCCTTCTTTCTTTCCTGGATATTGAACCCAGACCAGAGCCTTTGCACTGAGCCATACTAGTCTCCCTCCCTCCCTTCTGACACTGGGTCTCAGAGTTGCTGTCCTGCCTCAGCCTCCCTGATTGATGGCATTACAAGGATGCACCACCACACCCAGCCTGGCAGACATTTTCTGAGCACTTGTGTCGTATTTTGAGACCTGCAATACAGACGTGGAAGGGACATCATCCCGCCGTGGAAGGGCTGACCGCCTTGGCGGGCACACAGTCAAGGGCCATGTGGAGCAAACCCCGTGATGGATCTTAGGACACACTTTGCTCTTGGTTTTCAAGAACAGAGATACCTCCTCAGGAAAGTGTGGGTCTCATGACACTTCAGTTTTTGACCTGTGAATTAATGGCGTGTAGTGCCTTCTTCCCTTTTCCCAAGAAACTTTGCTCAGAGGCACCGTACCCTCTCTCACACCAGGGCATCTGGAGGTGAAGGCCTACTGGGTCCGGGGGCAGTTGCTCCTGTGGTTAGGCTCTGTGCGTAGCTGGGGTGTACTGCTCGCCCCACACTGCACTGATGGGCTGGGTCAGCAGAGTAACAGTGATTAATACACTGTGCATTGTTATATCGATGGTAGTCGTTCAGAATACAAGATGGAAGTATGAAATACTGTCCAGGCAATGTTAGCACCAGCCTTTCTGTTCAGGGACGGTGACGTCCTTCTGTTCTGTGAGTGACCGAGCCGTAGCTCGGTTTTGCACTTCCAGATCCTCACTCAGTGGCCTCGCTGAGGATCCCCAGAGGGACAGCTCTGTGCCTACTGCTGCCCATACCCAGCGCCACGCATGGCTCTCCATTCCAGGCGTGGCAGATCAGCCAGGGAAAATGTACGCTTGTGCAGGGTAAGCTGGTGGATAACACTTCTTGCGGGGAAGGGATCCATGATGTTTGGTTCTGGCCCAGACAGCAGTATCTTTATCCCATGGCCTCTCAAAAAATTTTTTTTATTTCAGAGACAAAATCCTGCTGTGTAGCCCAGGCTGGCTTTAAACCCATAGTAATCCTCCTGCCTCAGCCTTCTAAGGCAGATATGAGATTACAGGCATGAGCCCCACGCCCAGCCCCCCTAACTTCCTAGTTAACAGTGCTGTGTTGCAGTGTGTGCTCGGCTGAAGGTGAATCCCACCCATCTTATGACAGACTTTTTTCTCCGTGTGTATGATTTCACAGCCACTATCATAGAATAGTCTTTTATCTACTGAGCCACTTTAATCCCGTGGTCAGAATTTCCAGTGTTAAGAAATAGTTTTGTCCAATAAGGGTTTTTTTTTTTTTTTGGTTTATTTTGTGGTTTTCTTTCTCTACGTCTTTTGTCCAACAAAACCCTTGTCTAAATCAGAGTCATCTGCAGTGTTGGTGTGGCATTCTGGGGACCAGTGACTGGGGAAGGTTTGGGCTTACTGTAGTCCCTGCTCCGATCTCTGCACCCTGCCACGTGAGTGCAGAGGAGTAGCTGTCCTCACTCAAGTCATCCTGTCTCCCCTCCCCGTCCCCCTCCTCAGAATAGTTGAACGACCCCTTCATTAGGGCCCCAGTGGTCCTTTGCATTGCTTATTACAAGGCCTGGCCCTGAGCAAGGTGCTTATTACAAGACTATTATTTCCTCTAGTCCTTGAACCATCCCATTTTGTGACTGAGAAAATACAGGCTCCCACAAGTGTGGTAACTTCCTCCCAGGGATACACCTTGGAAAGAGGAAAATGGACTTAAACCCAGATTTTTTTGGGTTTCTTTTTAATGACTCATGGGATATTGGCATTCAGAAGCAGATTTCTTCCAGGTGTTAGATTAGTCTGGAGAAGTTCTCTTTTGTGAGGAAATGAACCAAACCAGTCTTCCAACAGGCACCCTTTTAAAAACACCCCCAGGTTCTGGTAAGTCGTGCTTTTTTGTTCCTATCATTAAGAAAGAGGAGGCAGGATTGACAATATCCCCTAATGAAATAAGAAATTGCCTTTTCTTCAAATCTATTCTTTTCTTATTACTCTAAGTGGGTTGAAGATGGTGTAATGTTACAGTGGGGCTCTGTTTTACACATGAAAGATGAAACAGAAATTATTTAACTTTATGTTTTAAAACAACTGGGCTAGTGGGCCATGCTTATAAAGACTCGTCACCTGGTGTCCAGGAGCATCTTGGGGGCTCGTCCATGAGGAGCGCCCCATTAACCCAAAATATCCATCTCCCTGAGCTTTGCTAGTGAGAGGTTCCTCGTTTTCATCAGCTCGTCTTCCAAGGACGTGATCGCTGCGTTAGTTTTCTATGTTGCCCAACAAATGGCTGTAATCAGTGGCTTAAAATAACACAACTTTCATTATCTCTGTGTCTGTGGGTCAGGGGCGGATCTCAGCAGTTGCTGCAGACAGGTGTCAGCCACACGGCCACACGGCCACACGGTGAGCCTCTCTGCAACTTGGGCTCCTCTCAAGCTCTGGTGGCTGCTCAAGCATCCGGTTCCATGCCGTTAGTAAGGACCGAGATTGCTGTGTTCTTGGGAGCTGTCATCTTGGGGCTGTTTGTCGCTGCTAGAGGTTACCATAGTCCTGTCGTGT
Source organism: Dolichotis patagonum (assembly GCA_004027295.1). Classification (NCBI taxonomy): domain Eukaryota; kingdom Metazoa; phylum Chordata; class Mammalia; order Rodentia; family Caviidae; genus Dolichotis; species Dolichotis patagonum. The sequence goes on from PVJX010001684.1 coordinate 61,161, forward strand.
GGCTTCTTCTTCAGCCTTCTGTACTTGAGGGGAGGGAAGATTTACAGGATCATGACTCACTGTGGGTCACCTTGGTGTATGTGCTTTGGTCACCACTAGACATTCACAAGAATCACCACTCTAGAACCTTTGACAACCACAGAGTGACATCCGACCCAGTTACTGACTGGTTCCATTACCTCATAGGAAGAAGCCCCAGGTAGAAGAAATTGAACAGTTTTGTTTTATGTAGCTGGAGCAAGCAACATACAGGGAGTCCAAGTGTCCAGTGAGGGAACCCTGCTTATTCTAGGCCGTGGGGAAAACAAGCCACAGCAAACCCATATTACAGTTATGTCAGTATCATAGCCACATCCACTGTGTTTTTCGAGACATAGAAGATCATGGTTTGGACAAATGGTCAGGCAAAGCCGATAACAACTTAAAAACTTCTTCATTCTCGGGTGCTGAGCGTTACCAGTATGTTGACTAAGATCATTTTTGCTTTTCTTGGAGTCAAGTTCAGAGTTTATAAAAAGAAGTTAGAAATCAAATGTGAGTTGGTCTGGAGTAGAACAGAATGAGCTGTGCCTGAAGTGCCTTTGTGAGGATATCCGTAACAAAACACCAGAAGCAGCGTGGCTTACACAACAAAAACTTCCTGTTTTACTGCCATTGTAAAGATGAGAAGCCAAGGTGTAGGCAAGGGTTGTGCTTCCTCGGAGGGGCTGGAGAAGTGTGGAATTCTGTCCCAAATCTCTGGTAGCAGGGAACACCTCTGCCTGGTATTTTCTTTGAGCTTCTGTGTTTCAATTTCCTGTTTTCATGAGGATACTGGTCACTAGATGGGGGTTCACCCTACTCCAGTATGACCGTGTTAGCTAATTCCATCTGGGAGGATGCTGTTTCCAAATCAGGGTAGGTTATGAGACACCATTTAGGACTTCATAAATGGGGGGAAGGGGTACCCATAGTTGAACCCATGACACTTAATTAAAGCTAACCCCAAAGCTGTAAGTCAAGCATGGTAGTGCACACCTGTAATCCTGGATCCTTAGGCAGGAGGATCGCAAGTTCGAGCCCCACCTGGACAACTTAGCAAGATCCTGTCTCAAAAAACAAACAGAGCAGAGCTGGCGATGTAGCTCATTATGAAGGCTCTGAGTTCAATCCCTAATACCATAAAATAAGAAGAAGAAGAAAAGGGCCAGGGTAGAGAAGAGGCTTGTAATCGTACTAACCAAGTGAATAAATGAAAGTCTCTCTGGTGGGCTGATGGTCTGAAATAATATCTCCACTATACCCATGTCACTTAGAAATTTATCATTCTCACCAGAATGGCATCCTTGCCTTTTGGACTTAGTTTTAGAAATAAACTGTCATTTTATGTATAAAATTGAGGTCAGCCATAAACCTATTCTGGTCTGGTGTATGTGTCCAGGGGCCAGATAGCTGGCAACCTCATCTATAAGGTGAGTATGAAAGAGAGAACCAGGGTCGCCAAGGAAGAGGGCAGAACTCTGAGGATGAACTCTTCCAGAAAGCCTGATGTGCTTTCAGTGATATCCTTTTTGACCTTTACTTTGCAAATAATTCTGTCAAACATTTAAAACCTGAGTTTGCAGTTAAGGGGACAGAAGAAGACTGAAGATGTACATAACGTAAACTGAGTACAGCAGATAAAGCCAGAGAAAACACACAAACCCTCAAATCTAAATTCTAAACTAGTCTGATCAAACATTATCTCTGTTATGTTCCCTTCATCGGTATCCTTCCTCTGGGTTCCTGGAGTGCTTTATGCCTCCTACAATCAGTTCTCAGCTGTTTCCTGATACAATTATTTGTGTACATATTTCAATCTCCCCAACCAAAGGATTGTACAAGCTTATGTACCATGTGCTAGCATGGTACCTGACATATAGTAGATGCATCAATAAATAACTGAACAACTAAAAAGAACTGAAAAAATAACAGCAACAATAATGTGGAGTCAAAGCAATTGGGGCCAAAAACAAATTCTGAGATTTACTCTTTAAAATCTGTTCTTATTAAAGTTACACACTTTGGGGGAGTGGGGTTTAAGTGCTGTTCCTAGATCTCATTATTTTATTTCAAAGCCTAGCAGTTTTTAACAATCACTTTTAGAAGGACCTTTTATTAATGTTTGGTCTGATTTGCAAACTTAGTTAATTAAACTCCGTTAAACATTTTAAACTGCATTTGTAAAGGAAATCGAACTTATTAAATTTATAAGTACTCAATTATCTGACTCAACAAACAAGCCTCCCAGAGCACTTAAGCAATTCTTATAAATCCAATTAAGCTTATAAGTACATTACACCTTATGGTCTTTTAAAACTTTCTTCCATATGTATGACCTTCGTGAGATTTTTTTACTTCAACTCCAAGCCTAAGTCCTTTATCTAATCCACATTTTAAGTTAATATTTCAAGGCTGTTATTCTGATAGACCAGTTCTCCTAATTGTAATAAATACTTAAAATACTAGATGGGCATTGACTTCTTATTTTAAAGACTAATTCTACAGATTCTTAATCGTGTCCATGCTTTAGAATTGTCCTGATGTTAAAAGATGCTCACCCAGATTGTCCAAAAAGGGAAGGGTCTCCTCCCACGAGGCCCTCTTCCCCTCTGCTCAAGTCCTTCTACAAGTTGAACCCCTGCAGTCCTCTCACTAGCATTCAGCAGACTCTTGATTTTCAGGTAGAAGAATCGCCAGAGTCCCCATCAGGATGGAAGAGACCTGGCAGGGGCCACAGCCAAGCTATTGATGGCTGAGGCTCACCATCCTCTCGGCTGCCTTCCTGGTGAGCCAGGGCAGAGGGAGAGCAGTGGAATCTGCCTCTGCCACCAGGTCGATGGCCTGTAGCCACACAGCCACTTGCCTCTGGAACCTGGGCATCGGAATCTCCACTCCCAGCCTTGCCAGGTTCACCTATGACCACACTCCTCTCCTCTCTCTCTCCTTAAGCAGAGATCCTGTACCAGGTGGCTCAGCAGGGAATTTCGGAGTGTGACCTTCCTTTGGAAAATTATGATCACTCAACTTGCTGAAAGTAATCAGACAGGTATACAAATCTGGCTGTCAGGTTCACATTTTCTCCCTGGTGCTGTTGATGGAGTCGGGCTTCATGCACGCTAGACAAAGCACTCTACCACTGAGCTCTGTTCCCACCCCTGGGTCACATCTTTAAAAATTTGAGCCATGTGTGCAGGCATGCATGTGTGTGTGTCTTACGACAGCAGTGAGGCCACATTCTATAGCTGAAATGCTCTCAAGAAAACTTTTGCCCCCAAGTAAACAAGTTATAAAATACAGACAATTATTTCATTTTCTTAAAAAAAAAAGAGGGAAGGAGAAGGAAAGAAAATGGTTAAGTTTGGTGTGGGGAAGGGCACTGCCTTCTCGGCTTACTGAGATGTCTTTATGATCTTCGAACACTAGCCCGAACTCAGTCTTATACCTGTGTCCCTAACTACTGCGATGAGCCCCTTTTCATTGTTGTTGTCAAAACGAAGCAGAAACTTGAAGATTAGGTTCTCATGGCCCGGATTCTACAGGTTCAAGGTAAACATCGCTGGATTCTTGTGTCTACTCATACATGTCTGGGTCGCTTACCCTCTGGCTGTCACTAAACTGGGTTCTACGTTGTTTAAATCTTGGGATTTTTAGATGCCTTTCCGTTATTGTCCAAAGACCTTGGATTCTATATTTCATGTATTTCCTCTTATGGGACCAAGCAATGCTGAACAGTGTTACAGTGAGCTGGCACATGGCCTGCAGTGGCTGATTCTGGCCAGGGCTCCTCCCCACCCCACCCCACCCCACCCCACCCCACCCCACCCGGAAGGTGGATTTAGGGCAACTAGCAAGTGACATGAGCAATGAGAGTGTCCAGCCATGCCCATCCATGGGTTTCCATGGTGACAACAAAGTCCTCAAGAAAAGCTTATGTAAACAGGGAAATGAGTGCATGATACAATTTTTAATTCTGTTGAAATATTTAAAATTAAAACAAAAAAACCCACAGATATTCCAAAGGGTGATACATTGTGTATGAGAAAGTTCTCTTAAGGAAAGTACTGTGTTTCCCAGCAATGTCACCAAGTGTTCTTGTGCATGAAGCAAACATTTGCAAAAGTCTGACCAAGGCTTTTGATCCAATGAAGAAGTGGGTAAGAGCAAGTTCTTTGTGACTGTGAGGAAGAAAAACCAGAATAATGAGGTTTGGTTATCTTTTGGTATAAAATTTTAAGGGATTTGCAAAGCTTTCTGGCTTTTGCTATGTATATCACAAATCTGACTGTAACCAAAGGTTATAGTATATAATATGGCATGGTGAATAATGCATGCAGAGTGATAGTAGACTTTAAATGAGAGGAAGAGAGAAGGTGGCTTTTAAGTACAGTATGGCATTTCCTTTCTGCCATGGTGATACATGATATAGTGCTCTGTGGTGTGCAAAATGTTATTGGTTGTCATAGCAATAGAATACCATTCGTGAGAAGGGAAGAAATGCTAGCATAAGAGGTTTTGCTAGAATAGAACTATAGTTATAACAAAACAATCATTGTTACCACTATATTTACTGTCAAATAATAAAATCCATGTGTACTTCTTTTTCCTGAGTGGTAATTCTAAGTGGCCCTGAAGCCATGCTAAGGCTTGTGTTACACATACTGGCTTCTGCCTTAGTATGTGTGTTTTGGGCCTATTGATTCTGCTGCTTGTTGGTATAAAATTTTGTCAAGATTTAGGATGCATTCTCAAACTCAAGTTAAGCCACTGGCCTGACTCCAAATGCTTCTGGGTTTGAACGGCTTCTCTGTAGGGTTTTCTAATAGACTTTTGTGTTTCCCTTCACTGTTCAGGTTACCTCCCCTTGGCCATTTTTTAGTCCTGGTTCAATCCTTTTAGGCCTTGAGATGGACAGTCCTTCTCCTAGAACCATTCAAACTTTGCTTAGCTAATCTTGGAGGTTTTTGTGACAGACTTCTGGCTGGAACGCCTTACTTACTAGAACACAGCTGATGGACATTCACTTAATACAACCATAGGTGTTCAGTTGCCTGGACAGGTCAGCTGTAGCCCCTTCCTGGGCTGCCAGGGTCAAGGACAGAGCATCATTTGAATACAGATCATTGATTGTCTTTGCCACCGCAGGCAAAGACAATCCTACTGGCTGTCCAACCCAGGAGTACACATTCTTGGCCAATGAAGTACAGGATAGGCAGTGTGTTTGTGGTATCATGTGTGTGTTCACAACCCAGCAAAAACCATCATAATGTCTAAGATACACAGCCCACATTGCAGGTTCTTACAATGATGGGAATTTAGTTGGGTCATTTTAGTCTGGCAGTGGTACAGTGCTTCCTGAGTGCATGAATGCTGGATACCCTGTTCTATGCTTCACACAGATCAGCTCATTTAATCCTCACCACAGCCCATTTTACAGAAGAGGAAACTGAAGCAGCAAGAGGAGAAATGCCTTCACTAAGGACACACTACTGGTCAGTGCTGTAGCAAAATTTTGAACTCATGCCACTTAACTGCACAGCCTGAATTCTCAACTACCCTACCTCCTTGCCTGATCTGACTTCAAATCAAAGAAAGCCTGGAATGAATGTAGAGCACTTGGCTTCTTCTGGGAGATCTGCCGGGGATTGACAGTGCAAAAGGAAAAAGCAGAATGAGATGAAAAGAGGAAGAAAAGACTTGTGAACTAAGCGAGAAAGCATTGTTTACAAAAAGCAAAACAAAACAAAGAATAACAAATTGGAAACCAGTTACCCGGACTGTGAAGGGCAAGGATCCTGTCCCAGATCTCTGTTGTACTCACAGTTTCTGCCAAATTTAACCCAATGTTATCTCAGTACTTCACCAAGCAATCTCAGATAGTGTTACTGGGTTACGATATCCCATTGATCAAAATATCCAGCAAACTTAAGTTATAATGATAACGCTATCTGCCAAGGCTTAGTTCTTAGGGTTTTGCTGCATTAATTGGCTTAATGTACACAGCAACCCCATAAAGGAGGGAGATGCTGTTATCACATTTTATAAATCAGGAAGCTGAGGCACAGAGCACTTAGGTCAGTCTGCCCCAGGCCATACTTCTAGTGCAGGGCATCATCCCTTTTGGAGATATTTGATGATAGCCCACCACGGACCCCTGCTCAGGAGCTCTACCCTCCTGGGGCTGACGTTCATGCAAATCTGTGCACACAACACAAGCTGTAAGCACCGAGCAATTTCAGTGATACTTATCCATTTTAAAAGAGCAGGAATTTGTTAGGGGAAGAAGGAACTTTCCAAAGATACAGGACTGGAAGAACTGGTTGTGTTACATTAGATGAAGAAAATAAGGATAGATGAGCTTGGCTCACGGAAGATCTTTGGATGCACTGGGAAAGTCTTACTAGGTACAGAGTTGGGAATCAACTTTTGTATATAGAAACAGACTTCTTAGACCCAGTGACGCAGAACATAGAATGGAAAGAGTTACCATAGGTAGAACTACCCAGTCCACCCCTTTCGTTTTGGAGTTGAAGGAAGCAAGACCCAGAAAGTCTCTCTGAGGCATATTTCCTGGGAAAACCAGCTCACTGTGCAAGGTCACTCACTCACAGCATTCTTCATGTGGAAACGACCTAGTCCAAGACCAGGGAAATGTTAAAATAAACTGATGTTTCTGTCCTGTGTCACAGAGAAAAAGACATGAGCCACGTCCCTCTGTTTCCAGAGCCCAACTTAACTGTTGGACGGAAAAAAAATTGCAGAACAATGTATGTCTGCATTTAGGTAAAGCACACCAGACTCAGCTGACACTACGTAGTCTTCAAAGATTCAGATGTTCGCTTAGAAGAAACTCTAGCAATTATACCAGGTTTATAGGTAAGATCACAGTCAGTCATGGGACAGACCTCTCTCTCTCTCTCTCTCTCTTTTTTTCTTTGTAATGTCCTGATTTCTAAAATAAGCATCTTTTTCTTGTATTAATCATGCAATTAAAATATTATATTTAAAAATTCTGTCGATTTATTGAAGTATTCACTTTGAGTAGGTTGAAAAGGCGGTCTCTTGACTTGCTGGCTCCCACTAGATGTCAGATACTGCACAGGTCCCTGTGAGCCCAGGAGGAGGGGGCAGGAGGGAGTCAGAGCTCTGTGAGTAGCCAGCCGCCTAGTGCCAAGGAATCTCGGCAACCAAAACAATGTCAATGAGTTAAACAGGGTTTTGCTAAATGAGTGTGCTACGCAAAAAAAAAAAAAAAAAAAAAGGACTCTAATTTCTAATGGTATTAGTATTCCATGCAGCTGAATCCCAGGCTGGAGAAAGGTACAAATGATGATTGCTCATTAGCAAATAGAATACAGATGTTAGGTTCATTTTGCCTGAGTGCATCTGCACCTTGGGGAGCCACCAGCGTGGCCAACCAAGCCCCAGAGGCCAATACTGCAGGCACAGCACAGTCAGCTTCCCCAGAGGGCAGCAGCGGCCGCTGCTAACTCTCGAGGGCTGCACTTGGCCCCTTTTCTGTGGTAGTGAGTTTTGGGGGACTGATTGGTGGGTATGGGAAGTTAACCTTTCTAAAGAAACTACCAGAATGGTTTAATATAGTCTTTACTTTGTTTTCCACTTAATTCTTAACCCACACCATGGTACAGCCTCAGAGAGGTGGAGAACACCTTGTCCAAAGCAGTTAGATGGTGAGTTAGAACCCAGATGAGACTGGCCCTACCAAGCTGACCCTTTGGTGCCCTTTTCACTAGCAAGTAGGGGTTGGGGAGGCGATCTCGGTACTCCTGTCCCCTTCCTAACACAACGGCTCCTGTTCCTAGCAGCTTTCCGGGTGAGTTGTACTATAAAGGACCCTCGCAAAAGATAAATTAAGGATTTCATACCAACAAGAGCAGCATGGCACAGGTCCAGCCTGGGAAGGAGAGATAAAAAGAATAAGAAGATGCCACACTCTTTTGCCTTCCCAAAAGTCTTTTGCTTGATTCGAAGGTCAGATGGGCATGAAAGGTTTTGATGATAGCCCCACACAACAGAAAGACAGCGTGGGTTTTGGATTGTGGAAATTAGATTTTCATGGCGGCGGACTTGCAGTTTCCCTAGGAAGAAAGGGTCGGAGGGGAATCCAAGTTGATGGCGACATGAACAAGCACCTCTGTGAGGAGATTCGGGCCAGCTGGGGGCTCCGAATGCCAGTGGACACGGGGAAGGAAAGGGGTGAGTCTGGCCCAGAGGAGAGTGGGTGGGCAGAGAGAAGGCTGGGTTGAAGGTTGTTTGTGGGGTTTGGGGGTGATGTGCACTCAGGTTAGGGCTGTGGGGTAGTAGTTGTGTAGGGCTGGATGGATTCTAAATGAGTTTTCTAATCCAGTTGTGTTGTGAAACACTCACCTGCCAAGACTCTTCCCTGTCACTAACCTTGCAGATTTTTATGGCTTGGGTGAAGTTTGAGGTATGTGTTTTGGGGTTTTACCAGCAGGGATGTGAAAAGTTTATACCTGGTCGGGGAGGATATTATGCCTTCTATGGCTTCGTCTAGGCAGCACCCGGGCACCCCCACTGCTTTCGGGCTGTACCACATGGCTGTCCACAGTAGGTCCTCAAAAAATTCCTATTAACCAACTTTCTTACCAAAAGAGGGGGTCAGCTCTGATGCCTCTGGCGACTTGAGCCAGACTTGCCACCAAGAAGCCAGTAGGCATTAGGCTACCACCTAGCTAAAGCTCCAGGGGAAAAATGTCCAACTTCTGCCTTTGAATTGGAAAAGATAGTCATCCTCCTAGAGCAGCTCTCAGCAAGTTAATAAACTGTCAAGGAACCAATCTACCTCCTTCCTTCATTCGTTTACTTCCACTGAGGATTGAACCCAAGGCCTTTGCACTTTGCTACATCCCCAGCCCTTTGTTACATTTTATTTTGAGACAAGCTGTCACTTAAGTTGCCCAGGCTGGGCTTGACCTTACAAGCCTCCTGCCTCAGCCTCCCAGAATGCCAGGATTACAGATGTGTGCCTCTATCTATGCCTGGCTCTTATTTTTCTTTGTAAGAAGATACTAGCCTATCTTCGAGGTGAGATGAAGAGTTTTAGATACAAGGAACTGGTACATTCTTCTGTCAGGATCCGCCCAGCAGTTAAGTTGTTAAGACAAGTTATCAAATTTTTCAGTAAACTCCTTGCTACCTCCAGACTCAGGTATTGAGTGCTACTTGCCATTGGTCACTTTGGTCTAGCAAAGTTTTTTAACTGTCACACAGCAGACATTGCACAAAAAAGACCACTTTCCTTTCACTTTTGGGCTGGCAGAGGCACCTAATGGAGGACCGGGGACGTACGTGCCTCAGGAAAACAGAACCAGGCTTCCAGAAATGCTTGACTTTAACTTCTTGTTCTAAAGAACAAACGTTTTTTTCTGTCACTTTCACTAAGTCCTTGTCCAAAGAACTTTTTCTGGCTTGTTTAAATGGATAGCATTCAGTTGTGGTCAGCTGAATTTCTGCCTTGGGGGCATAAAATTAATTTAGAAATGACATTTTAAATAGTGGAAGCCTCTTATACAATGATGTGAAAAATGGTTCTGCTTTTGAAAATCAAAATCAAACACGAAACAGTATGTGTCTCTGTAAAGAAATCAGATGGCTTGCTGGGATATTACTTTGGCTTTCTGCCAAAAAAAAAAAATTCCCTGAACTCTGAAGAAATGAAGCAAAAAGGTATTTGAGGAAGGAGGGTGGGGGGTGTGATTGTTTTAGTGAGCAGACAGATTTGCAAAGCAGCGCTTTTTTTTTTTTTTTTTAAACTCTAACCCAGACAAGAAAAATTGGGCAGCTTCCTTAAATAGAATCTCTGAACTCTACCTAATGAAAGCTTGAAAAACTAGTTCGGATTTTGAAAGATAGAAGACTCTGCCCATTGCTGACTGCAGTTTCATTACATAATAAACCAACCGATCCTGTTTTTTATCAAGGTTAGGCGCCTTGCAAAATAATTTTCCATAGAGCCCCCCTGCCCTTTGCGTCATATCATGTATCGCCTCCCATTTTTGTTTTTAAGCCTGTTGTCTGTGGGCAAATTCTTTTAATTCTCCAGCTTCTGTAGAGGACTTGGCTTCCCTTCCCATAACATTGGTGACAGTGTTAACCAAACCATCAGAAGCAGTGCCTGGCCCTGTGATGAGGATCAGCAAATGGAATTGTATGACTCCTAAGGAGCTAGTAGTAGTCTTTGTTTCATCTTTTAAGAAAACACTCTTCTTAGATAGAAGGCATTCACATTACACGGTCCCCATGGGGATGAGAAGAAAGCCAACCTGACCAAACTCAGGAAATACTGTTAGTTCCCGTGAACAGCGAACCTCATCCCAGGGTGAATGCAGTGGGTGGGAGAGCAGAGTGCCTGCCCTGGAAAGGGTCCTGTCCATCTCTTCCTCTTTTCACAGCAGTAATTGAATGGAGAATATCACCGACTTGACTTCCAGAAGCTGCTGTTACTCCCTCCTTGTGCTCCAAAGCAAACAAAATAGGCAGGTTCCCAATTTGGAGCGGCTGGTTGAAGCCCAGGCCTTTGTTTGCTGTGGAGTTGTCTGGGGCAGCAGAGCAAACAGACAAGAAGAGATTAGCCAAACAAGAAGGCCCAAGAGGGCGGCCCTTGTGCCCAGCTGGGGAAGCAGCTCCTCAGCTGGCTGGAGAAGGCAGAGGCCGGGCCCCAGCAGGGACTACACACAGGAACCTGGGCCCTGAGCACTAGATGGAGCTGGGGCGGGAGACGGGGAGACACAGGTGATGCCATCTTAAGTGACAGGATCAATATTAGAGACAGTCCACACCAGTTATTTAGCTGTCTTCCAAGCTCTGCTGCTTCTCCAAGATTAAAAAAAAAACCAAACCAAAACAAAACAAAACAAAAAACTCCCTCAGTTAGTAAATATGGGCACAGAGGCCATTTGGGCTCAGTAACCTAACAAGGCTGGTTAGTAGATAACAAAAAGAAGATGCATATCAGCCATTTTTATTCTCTAATCATTTTGTTACAAGATTTTGTTTTACGTTTTTGTAGAAGATTTTTTTTTTGGGGGGGGGTACCGGGGATCAAACTCACGACCTTGCGCTTGCAAAGCAGGCACTTAAGCCACTGAGCTAAATCCCCGGCCAACGTAGAAGAACTTTTAAAATAGTAGTAGTATCTATGTGCACATTACATTATACACATACAAGAAAGTATACCTTAAACATGGAAAAAACAGTAAAAAGATGCATCATCCAAATTCAAAGAGCAGGGGGCACTGGTTTATTTGTTAATTTCTGACAATGTTTTAATTTCTTCAGAAACATTTTGCGACTTGTTTGTTTGTTTGTTTGTGCGTTACTCCCAGGAGACTTGGTTTTGCCAGTGTTCAAGAATCCTGAGAAAGCTCATTGTAAACATATGGCAACAGTGTGAGCATCATTTTTGTTAATGGCAGTGTAGCATTTAGAAGCAACAGTAGCCTAACAGAGTAATAGATGGCCCTTGAGTGGCTGACCCCAGGTTCTAGAAACGTAATTGTCTAATACTCTCTAGGTGGCAACTTTACTGTCTCTTCCAGGACACAAAGAAAAGGGCCTTATTTATTATTTCTCCTCAGTGTTTTCCCCATAGGTGAACTGAAAGAGGCCTATCTTCAGACCAGTGGCTTGCCCAAAAGAAATTTTTAATTTTATTTATCTATGTATTCCACCTATCTCCAAAAAAAGGAGAGGAAGGGTGACTCATAGTGATACAATCACAAAGAACAACAGTATCAACCATCCTTAATGTAGAATCTTTTTAACATAGCTGAGTAGGAGTGAAAGGGACAGAGGGGCACACTCCATAGGGTCGAAGCAAATGATAGTGAGTGATTCAGAGCCCAGCTCCAAGTTTCCTAGAAGCAAAAGCAGAGAAAGAAATGTGATAAAACACAAATTTCTCAATTCTAAAGCAAGTACACAAACTGTCTGTCTCTGAGAACAAGGGCTTCACAAAAGGAGTCAGAGATAAGGTATTGGTGTTGGGCTAAGAAAGGAGGAGTAATGTAATTGAAATTGCAAAAGTTTCCTCTTCCTGTGAGGCCATTTTGAGAAGCAAGGATTTTGTGGTGAGCTGGAGCTGTCTCAAGGCCGTGCTGCATACGAAGAGCAGCAGCATTGGGCACCAGGCATGTAGCACCTTGCACTCATTTGCTCTGACACTATCCCATATTCCAGAAGGATGCTGACTGGGAGAACCTTAGCTGGTAGCCAGGGGCATGCCCAAGTGGGGTCCATATGCCCAGAAAAATAGATTTCCTCTCCCTCCACTATCATAAAACTGCAGTGTCTTCTTGAAATTTTGTCAGTTAAAAAGACATAAGATTCTTGTCTGTTTAACAACAAGGAGCTACAGAATATAGCTGCTCCTTACCTATTTGAAACCTGGTCCATATTTAGCAAGTGAACTACCCGGCCAATAGCCCTAGAGAGCCTCCCTCCATTTAAGTGATGTCCCCGGTTCTGTAGTCTGTGGTAGTGAACAAGAAATGACCAACAGAAAGAAAGGTGAAATCTGGAATTAAGGATGCACAAAACTGTTGGAAGGGCTAGTGAAAGGAAGCCCAGGCTGGCCCTTCAAGGAATGATTTCCAGAATACTATAAAATCACCAACTCGAAGGTCACCACTGGAGAAACAGGCCAGGGACACATTTCCTGGTGACCTGGAGACTGCTGTCACCCTGCAGCTGGCTCTAAACACACAGGGTCCTGGAGAATACCCCAGAACCACTGTCAGAAACCCCAGCTTGACTGTGGCATTGCTTCTTCTGATTGGCGGAACTGAATTCATACCCAGAACTCTAGCTGCAAAGGAGTCTGAAAAATGTAGTGGTTAGCTTCCTGCTCCCTCCAGATGGAAAGAATGAAACAAGTTGAGCAACCTAGGGTCCACCTCAAACAATCTGTGTGAACTGATAAATTCTGGTGGTACAACACTGGCCACAACTTTGTCTACCCACAATGTTTTTCATAGGATTGCAAAAATTGTAAGATCATCCTAGACCAATGAATCAGTGCTTTCTCTCACCATGGGGAGAACTTGTAATCCTGTTCTGTGTTGGGTTTAGGAGTGAGATCCAGTCTGATGAATCTAAAGCCAGCGATACCCTTTTTCATAAAACCCACCCCTATATAAGCTGTATTGGAGCTAAGAACACGTCCCAGAATTGTATACAAGATCTCAGTGCTTTCATTCATTTTCTGCAGGCTCCATTTGTATCTTCCCTATGGCCTGATTTCATCCTCCTAGTCTGTTTCCTGCTCCATCTGCAGTGTTCAGGGACACAGACTGATTTTGTTTGGGTGGTCGTGAAGAAGTCACGTTTCTGCTGGTCAGGGCCTGAGGTACTGATGAGATTTGGTGATTAAAGTTGAGAACTGTCCACCTTCATAGAGACAATTGGTTTGTGCAGTTATATATACTGAAGCTCTGCTTAGCTCTTTCCTATTACTTGTCGTTAATAAACATGACCAGGATGACTTGGTCACTGTGGAAACATGAAGATTATAACAAAAATGAATCTATGTGGGAAGCTTAATCTCCACAGTTGCTTCAGGTTTGGGCTGTCATCCCTCCAGAAGAAAAAACTGAAGAGTGAAATATGTAGAATAATGTCAGCTGACTCATTATCTGGAATAGACTTGAAAAGTCATGAAATAAACTGGATGAATTAACATTTGTATGTGAAGTAAAATCACTAAAATTCACTTTTGATTCATTAGCTGTTCTCTTTTTCTTGTTTTGTTTTTGCCAAGTGCTTAGGAAAAAAAAAAAATAAGGAGCTAGACGACATAGAGGAATGTTGAAATTAATTGTGTCCTGTAGTTTGAACCCTACAGTTTCTTTTGAGAATAAAATGAAGCAAAACAAGGCACGCTGAACTTGCCACTCATCAGACGCCCAGCTTTATGATATGGATGTGTTGTTTTACTTTTTTACACTTACTCTGCTGCAGCTCAGCCTGATGAGCCAGCAGAAAAAGGGGCTGACCCAGGAGCGCTCGTGATTTTAACCCCTTCTACCAGCAGTTGCTGAGACTGCCAGATGCCAGCTAAATGGAGCATGCAGCTCAGAACCAGAATTTCATTGAAACAGGAAATGATGATATTTAATTTGCAGCTTATTTGTGTAAATTAATGCAACATAGGACACTTATGGATAAATATGGTAGATGCTGATTTACTCAGCGGTGAAGCAGAGCCCCAGGGAATAGGCCTTTTATTTCAATTTGATGTCTGAGTGACGACCATATGCTAGGTGTCCTGTTAAGCCACAGTTCTGTGTGACAAACAGGTATGTATTTTGTAAAACACTGGCAAACCATGGCATGGGAGTTTCTCGGATAAGTAACTATACATAATTCTCCAGTACATAATGTAAACTGGAGCATTTTCCTCTGCAAAGTTCCTTCTATCCATTTAGGGGGTAGAATGAACTTTATCTGCATTGGTGTAACACCAGGGACTTTCCATTGAGATGCAAATGTCCTGGTCTCAATTAAATACCTTTGTTGTGATGAATTTAGAGTTGTTCCTTTGCTTTCTTTTGCTGAACAGTAAAAGAAAACAGTGGTGAAGTAGTATTTCTTAGTAGTGACACTCCTGTAAAAGCCGTAAGGCAATTATTCTTCTACTTAAACTCTAGTTTTGGACACCTCTGAATAGTGGTTAAGTTTTCTTTTTCTTTTCTGAATAAAGAAGCTTTTACAAATATAGAGAACCATCATTCACTCCCAGGCTGTTCCATTCAAGGAAAGTATATTGATAAAAACTATATTCCTCAGGGCCATTTATTGAGGTTCATGCCTCCTAGCTGGGACAGCCACTGGGCTGTGTGAATGTTGTGACGTGACATTGTCTGTTAGCCATTTACAACTGCTTATATCAAACTCCGGAATTTTCTGTTCCTCTTTTCAGCCAGGAGGAGATTAGCTAGTGCTGTAATGGCTCTCTTTGCAATTTTTCAAGCATTGGCAGAGGATATGTACTACTGTTGGAAAGAAGCTGGCCCTTTGTTGGATTATTGAAGAGATCTGGTAAAAGAAGTGAGGCAGATGCTCCTAAGACATACAGGAATGGGAGGCATGAAGTGTGCGTGGGCTCCCTGTGGGAAGCAGAAACTGGCATTAGCATTGGTCACCAAATAAGGCAGTCATCCCTATTTGATCGTAAAATGTTTCAGATTTTCTGTCATCACATTAAACCCTGATATTTAGGAGTTTTATTGAAAGTATTTTAGGGTGATATAAAGTTTAGTCTTGCAGATATTCCTGGAAGATAGACCGACACACAGCTTATCCTGGAGTTTGTTGCCGTAGGATTAGGGAAGGAGGTGTTTTGAAAGGAGTGGTTTAATGTTAAAAAGGAAGAAGTGGTAACTCTGCTGTCTTTCTCCATAGGCATCACTGGGATGGAGCCTCTTTGATGCTTAAGAGACAGGTGGAGGGGTCAAACTGTGGGGGCTTAAGACCTGGGTGGAGCTTGCTTCCTGCCTCTTATTCAGCCTCCTGCAAGCTTGCGGGTCTCTCACCCTGTCTGGCCCTGCCCCACACTTTTCATCAGGATGACAATTTCAGAGGTTCTCCTTTAGCTCCCAAGCTCTGTTATTCTATGTGCAGAGAGCTGAGGGCAGTCTGTCTAAGTGAATATCCAAGAAGGTTTGATTTCTTTGCAAGACCATTCATTCTATATCATGGTTCAGGTGGTCTAAGCTGGAAATATTGCTAGATGGGGCTGATTATAAGATGAATTCGCTTTTTTTTTTGGTACCAGGGATCGAATTCATGACCTCATGGTTACCACACAGGTAACCAAGGTGCTTATGTGGCTGATCTAAATCCCCAGTCCCAAATCTGCATTTTTAAGTGGGCGCACTCTCCCTGTAGCAACTTTACAAAGTGCTCAAGTAGAAAACTGATCAGAAATTGATCTTTTGAACTTGGTCATTTCATGGATAACAGTGCCCCTAATTGTTGGCATATACCATTGCTTTTGCCTTTTCTCCATTATCTGAAAGACAGTGTAAAAGCTCTGGCTAGCCGGTCTATTTAAAGAAACAAAATGTTTCTCAGCGAAAAATAATAATTAGAAAACCCCAAACAGATTACAGTTCCCCAGGAATTAAGTGTGGATATCTGACCTTAGAAGTTTCTAGGGGACACTGGCTGCTCATCACTGTTAGGCCACTGAGCAGAGCCTGTCCCCTCCTGTTTTAGATTTCCCAGCGTGTAGGCCAGGCCTCCCCAAGAGGTCAATTTGTATACTATGGTCACATGTTAAAGAGAACCATAATTATGACCTCTAATTATGTACGGTTTTGCCTAGTGAGTTAAAGATAATGGCACCTCCTGCTTGGAAGTATAAGTTAATTGCCTACAGGGGCCAGAAGAGGGCTCACATCTGTCCCCTCCCCCAGTCCTAACCAGGCCCACTTGAAATTGAGCTTGCCGTGGGTATCTCACTGTTTAAGCTTTCAGCTTAAGCACTGGTTAAGACTCATGACAGTAGAAAGTCAAGTGTAACTGTGTTCAAAGGGGAAATAAAATTTCAGTGCACCAAGACCGAGGTGGCCTTCTCACACACAACCCATTGTCACCTGGAACTGCCTGCCGTGGGTACTATTTTTGACAGAAGGCATGTTCTCCTTCTAGTGCAGTTGCTCTAGTGTATTTTTCCTCCATTGTTTTCTAGTAGTGAAAACTTTTTATTACCACTCTGAGTCTTTCACCCAGCATTCAGCAGCCCTGGCCAGGTTGGTTTCATCTATATCTCCCTCCTCTTACCAAACCCGCCACCCTCTACCTTCCTCACTTCCAAGAGATGGGGATTTGAGAGCGAATCCCATGTATCATTTAATTTCTTCTGTATATCTTACAGTATATACTTCAAAATTTAGAATTTTTCTTTCAAACACAGCCACAGCATCAATAGCAATATTAAAACTGTTAACAATTCCTTAATATTGCATCAGTTTTCCCTTTTTCCAATTTTTTTTTAGCCATCTGCTTTGCGAATCAGGAACCAAATGGGCTTTGATGCGGAGTAATCAGTTGATGTGTCTGTCACTCACACCGAACCTGCAGGGCTTCCCTTTGGCATTTACCTTTCCACCTCCTCTACTGTCCTTGTGGCGCTGATGCTTCCACTACTGTTATTGCTGAGCGACTGGGTTGTTCTATAGAATTTCCTATAATCTGGACTCTGTTGATTTGGCTTGTGTTGTCATGTAGTATGTTCCTTAAGGGGCCAGGTAGGGAGGGGCTGTCCTGTGTATTGCAGGATGTTTAGCAATAGCATCCCTGGCCTCTGTCCATTAGATGCCAATCCTGTGTGTACAGGCACACACACACACACACACACATACACACATCACAACTATAATCTTAGCACTTGGGGGGCTGGAGCAGGAGGGTTCCATGAGTTTAAAGCCAGTCTATAACCTGGCCTCACTAGATTACATAGTGAGACCCTGTCTCAAAACAAGCAAAAATAAAACTGTCTTCTGAAGTTACTGAGTTTCAACATGTTTGATTGTTGAACTGGGTGTAGTTTTCTCGCAGGAGTTCAACTCGCCCACCCCACCTCACCAGTTCTTTTAGTAAGAAATGACATACAGAGACAAAAGTCTGTTGTCCCATTAAGTTTAGTCATGTGTTCTTTTGGTTTTGTTACAGATCTCTGACTCTGCCCAGATAGATTCTCAGCATCTTGATAATGCATGTAACTTTTTTAGATGAATCCACAGATTGCTGAGGGACATCCCACGTTTGTGTATAATCCTGGAAATGCGTGTTTCTTTCCCCCTCTGATGTTAGTGTTACACGTTAAACCACAGCACACCAGGTGTCATGCCACAGCTAAGCTGTGGTGGTGGAGGTCTGTGGTAGGTTCTAGAAAAGGCAGAGCCTCACAGCTGATCAGAGTTGTCTGGGATTGAATGGGACAATCTTATTCATGAAATAATAAAATTCCATAATAAATCATAAGAGTAACAATAGTTAATACACTGTATTATTATCTTCAAAGTAGTTACTCAGCATATAAGACATAAACCAAAAAGATTCTTAGAAAAAAGAAACACACATATAATAACACAAAACTTTCTGTGCAACAAACTAAGATAAACTAGTAGTATGAGTGAAACAAATTAGCATATATGTCAAAATATGTTTGAAGCAATGAAATATGTAATTTGGGGAAGCATTTGTATTTTTTTCTACTTTGTATTTATCATATATAATATATATATATTCTTATATGAATGTTTCTCATATAAGAGAATCTTTATGATACCTGAGCTTGTGTGTCTGACTTATTTCACTTAGCACTTTGCTCTCGAATTACATCCATTTACCTGTGAGTGCCTCAAATTGATCTTTTTTGTGATCTTGTAGTACTCCACTGTGTAGAAATACATTTTCCTTATCCATTCCTCTGTTGATGGACATATGCTATTTCCAAGATGTATTTATTGGAGTTGGTGGTTTAGCTCAGCGCTCAAGTGCTTGCCTAGTAAGTGCAAGGTTGTGAGTTTGATCCCTGGTACCAGAAAAAAAAAAAAAAGATGTATTTATTATAAAATTAGATGTAGCTATTGTGCTGCGATAAGCATCAGCATGCATGTATCCTTATTTTGGGAAAATACCTAGAAGAGAAATCGCTGGGTCAAATGGAGTTTCTATTTTTAGCTTTTCGGCAGAATCTTCACAGTGACTTCCATAGTGTTTTGTACTAGTTTACATTCCCACTAACAATGTAGAAGAGTTCCTTTTCCCTCACATCCTCACCATTATTTGTTGTTATTATTATTAGATTTTTTGATGATAGGGACAGTTTAAAAAGTCCATTTCTTGAGGAGCAGAAGACTCTGCGGCAAGCTCTCCACCAGGTCTTGGCAACCTGGCATGGTCACCATGTGTGTCAGTTTGGTAAAATTATGCTAGCTGCCTGTGTACCTAAAACTCTAGCTTACTCTGTCAGTCACCCTTGGTTCTCAGTGCATCTTCATTTTACACAGACATGCTTCCCAGACTCATTCAGAGACCAGAGGCAGTCCTATTTCCCAGAACGCAAATAAAGCAGTCAGGTAAGGCAAGTTCTTTAGAAGGGAGATCCCTACTGTAAAAGGAGATTGTTGTTTGGGCAGATCCCCTGTGTTCAAGGTAAGAGTAAGAAGAACTCTCGGTGTTGGGAAGGGAGAGGCCATGTGAGTGGAAGGGTTTGCGGAAGCTTCCTGGCAGAGTTGTGTTTGGCAGCCACCTGTACCTCTTGCCTCTCTGTATTCAGCCATTCCTCTGACCCTTAGCACCCCATGAGCCTTACCCCATCACTATAGTCCCAGATGTCAAGTTCCACAGGCGATTTGGGAGCCTCTTTTTACAGGAACCAATAGGTAGGTACCCCCTGAGGAGCGCTGCTCAGAAGCGGGTAGGGAGTGTGCAGGTCGTGGGTTTCATTTTTAGAGCATTCCATTTTTGTCATCGGTGCTACTGATGCAGAGTACAACGGGTGAACAGGAACCTTCAAGGAATACTCTAGATAAGTGGGGTCAATTTCAGGTGAGATGGGCTCAGTAAAGAATTTTTTTTTAAGCCAGAGCCTTTTTAAAACAAGTTCTTACTCTTCCCTAGGAGAAAAATGAGAAATAAACACCAATGGAGACAGGGAAAGTTGTGTGCCCAGCCTGGGCCAACTACGCTCCCCAGCATAGTTCAAGCCAAATCTAAGACTTCTAAGATGTGTTTTTTCTGTACACTACTCTTTCACATCCACCCTTCCCTACCTTGCCCTCTACCACACACACAGACTCGTACATTCTGTAGAGCGGTATCATGTCAGGGGCTTCAGACTGGCTGCACCTGGGTCAGCTCATGCCTGCCTGGCCTTACCAGCGTGGACCAAATTCCCCTCCCCAAGCATTTCAGTGACAGAAATACTTTCTGGATTTCCTCAGAAGGTGAACTGGGAAGATTCAACATATTTATAGACAGATTCCCATTTTGACTTCTCCTCCTGAAACTGTTACCTAAAAATACATAACCTCATTGTCCTCTGGCAAGGCCAATGCCTGAGGGCCCGGGATGGGGCTCATTCCAAGCTCAGTGAAAGGCATGCCCAAGCCCTTTCTAGAAGAAACGGGAAAGGGTAAAAGAAAACCACAGGTGCTGACATGATGGCATTTGCTGTGGTGGATTTTTCTTTCTCCATTTTCCAATTTTCTTTGTTTGGTTTTGTTTGTATAATACTTGTTCTGACTTTTTTTCGTGTTGAAAGATGAAATAAAGCTTTCATGGTAAGAGAAAAAACCCAGTTGCCCTTGTGAGGAAACTTGATCCCCAGCTTGCCCCGGCAGCCTGTGAAGCTCCTCCAGATGTTTTTGTCCCTCTCACCACCCGTACCCACACCATCACCCTTGGCTGATTTTACCCTTCCTTGTGCCTGGGTCTGTTCATCGTATTGTCTGGTTAATTGTCAAATGCTTTCAATTTTTCTAAAAACAAATATGTCCCAGATTCCAGCTGAAAACCTTCATTTGGCTCCGCATTTATAATTCTGAAACTAATACATGGCATCAGCAAGAGGAAATCGAGTTGGACTCACCTCGTCTCCTTTCATGTTAGCATGTTTTCCTGATTTGTCCCTTGCCTTCAGAGCTGGGGTCTACCACATTCCACAGAAAACTCACTTAGGGCATGTGTTTAATTAGTGGATTTTTTTTTACTCATTTCTTAGTCCATTCAGACTCCTGTAATGAAATATCACACTGAGCAGCTTAAAACCCTGAGATTTATTTCTTATAGTTCTAGAGGCTAGAAAGTCCAAGATCAAGACCCACCTGGTGTAAGAGTATATAAGGTTTTATGGTAAGCATGAGTCCCCATCTCATAGCTTTGAAGCCTTTCAATGTTTTCATTCATCAGTTGGAATGGTTTTATTCTGTTTTGTTTGACTATGTCATGCATGATGGTATGAACAGCTGTTTTGAAGAAAACAAAACATTATGACAGCTATTGCTGATTTAATATCATCCTTCTTAGAAGTCCTACCATGCTTCTGTTCTACTACCGTTGGATCTATCTATCACATTGTGTCTTATTGGGATTTGAATATGTGTGATAGTATAAACAAAATTTTTTATTGAAAATGAGATATTATAGTACCCATTGATCATTCTCTGTTATTCGGTTCAGAATGCCCTGTAATTCTTTCACTCTTTGAACGGTTTTATACTATTTTGTTATGTTTGATATTATTGTATTTGAAACTAGGCTTAACTATAGCAGAGAAAGAGATATTGTGATAGCTACTGTTAATGTCTGGTTGTTTTAATGTAAAGTACTGTGTTGCCTATGTTGCCCTGTTCTGATCTACTCTGTTCTGCCCTCTTTTGTTTTATTCTCTTTAAAATACAATTAAAAAAAAAAAAAAAGACCCACCTGGTGGGTAGATTTGGTATTTGGTGAGGACTTGGTGTTGGGTGAGGGCCCACATCTTGGGTGATAGATGGTGCCTTCTTGCTGTGTCCTCATATGGCAAAAGGGGCAAGACAGCTTTTAAAAGTGTGTTAATCCTGTCGTGACCATCCTCATGACCTATTACCTCTCAGAGACTGTGCTATTGTTTAGAGCTAGAATATTCCCCCAAAGTCTCATTTTTCAGATGTGGTACTTGTGTAAGGTGATTAGATCATGGAGATACTAGATCTGTAGATTGATTTTTTTTTTTTTCCCCTGTGCTCATAACTAATGTACTGTTGGGAAGTGGGGCCTGGTAGGAAGAGGTATGTCACTGGGGGCGTGGCTTTGGAGGAGGTATCTCCTTTACTGGCTCCTGTCTTCTTTCTCTGTTTCCTGGATGCCATGAAGTAAGCAGCTCTCATCCAGTATGCCCTTCCACCTTGGAGCCAGCCAACCATGGAGTGAATCCCCCAAACCACGAGTCAGATTAAACCCTCCCCTGTGGATATTGGGTATTATTTCCCAGCAAGAGGAAACTAACACAGGCCTACCTGCTGGTGCCTCCTTATCAGTGATTAGGTTTAAGTACATGAGTTTTGGAGGGTTCATAGGCAGTCTGGCCATAGAACTCATGTATGCTGTGTAGCTGGAAAGTTAGAGCATGTCCAAAGAAAGGAGGATTCTTTGAAGTAGACTTCTTACAGGCAAAACTTTCATTCTAGAGATGCAGCCATTCCCAAAACCGTTCTGCAAACTTCTCTGGGAATTGTCTTCAGAACCATTTTCCATTTGCCCAACAGAACCTGAGCCCATTGCTTTATGTCAGACTAATTTTTAAAAGCCAAATTTTTCGTTCCCAGCTTTTTTTCCCCCATTTCTCCAGCGATTTCCCATTCTCAGACAGACAAACATGTCTCCTTCCAAACTGGTCAGAAAGCACCTTCTCATTTCCCCTCTGGTAGCACAGTGTTGAGCTTAAATATTTTTTGGTAGAAGACTTAATTCTTTTATTTTCATAATACTTTTATTTATAGTCATAATCTTGAGTCTGTATTTCCATACTTAACTGTGTTAAAACGAATTACTCATTAACAGTTTAATGATAATTTTTGTTTCAAACGTTGTTTCAAATGATGGATCTCTTTATATCCAGTGCCGTATGCACTAAACCAAGGCAGAATTAAAGACAATTACTATACTTCCTCATCTACCTACTGTGCAGCCCCTTAGAGATCCAGGACCTCCCAGGAGCCCAACTCTACTTTAGGTTTGAAGCGGACACCAGATGAAAGTTCCATATCAGACAAAAGAAAATACAATGGCTTTGCCAGTGCTTTGTTTTTATTTTTCAACCTACATCTTTCACATGAAAAACTGACTTTGAATCAAGACATTTCAGAAAATTATTCATATATATATATATATATACACACACACACACACACACACACACACACACACACATACATATATACATATACCAAATAACAAATCCTCTATTTTTTTTCTATAATGTTTTTAGGGCTGGAAGGGGGATTTGACCTGAACAAACAAAAAACTAATCATTAAAACTGAGTCCTTGAGAGACTCAGTGACTAGTAGTCCTATTGCTAGAATCAGCAGCCCTGAAATTTCTGGGGAGAGGGGGGCAGGTGACAGGGTTTTGAGATTGGTCCAGCAGCATTCACCATCCCTCCCTCAGAGAAATAGTACCACAGTCATCCCAAGAGCCATATGTGCCTTTGTTGTATACAGAGCAAAGCAGGATAAGGATTCCTGAGTCCCTAGTGGGAAATGTGTTGTCGTCTGCTTTGGTTCCTCTTTGAACTTGAAGCTCAGATCTGTAAGGGAGGAAAAAAAGGGATTGGTTTGCAAAAGTCCTACTTGGCAGAGGAAGCATGAGTGTGTCAGCAGGTGGCTACACCATGTGTGTGTGTGTGTGTGTGTGTGTGTACATGCATGTACGTGGGGAAGGGGAGCAGGTTGTATCTGCGTTTCCTTCTGACATACTGAGAAGATATCCCAAGCGGGGTTTAAGTGAGCAGAGTTTCATAGGGTATTCTTCTGTGATCTTTGTGACACTTTTATTCTGGGCACAAGTGTCATTTGGAGCACTGACGTCAAGGTTTTGAGCAGTATTTCCTCTCCTCATGCACCTGCCAGTGTCAGTCTGAGAGGGACACTCTGCTCCTGGAAGAGCGGCTTTGTGCATCACCCAGTTGAAGACACAGCTGATGCAGATGCCACACCAAGTGGAACTCGCGTTAGCGCTCACAAGCATTGCTACTGATTGTAGACCCCAGGCCACTATGAGAAGCCCAGTCACCAGGTGAAAGTTAGTGCTGGGTTGCCAGCATCCCCAGATCCTGCAGAGGAGACTGTGCAGGAGCTGAACTGCCAGTAAGTGGGGAGAAGTGACACTTGGAGAAAGTCACAGGGACAAGGCAAACTAACTGTGTGAAAAAGGGGAAGTAGACTGAAAATAGATGCACCAGTGTCTCTCCAGGCATCCAACCAGTTCCGGTCCCAGCCCTCTGGTGCTGATTGCAGGCTTCAGTTCGTGCCTCGGGAACCTCATGCTTCCCTCTCTATTTCTGAACCTGTGTCCACCCTTCCTCCAAGACACCAGAGTAGCCAGGCTCTGAGGTTCTTGGGGCTTCTATGAGAGTCTCTACTCTCATTTCCGCCCTCTGGGAAGCTGTTGTGTACCCAGGGCTGGCTTCTGTTCCCTCCTGAGTGACAAGTTCAGGCTGCATCACTGGCTAAAAAAACCAGGAGCAAGCACAGGTTTGGAAGCAAAGAATTCTGGAGCTTGCAGGGCTTCAGCCTCTCTGTCTCTGTCTGTCTGTCTGTCTGTCTGTCTGTCTCTCTCTCTCTCTGTCTTCTCCGTCCCTCCCAGGATCACAATCCCCTCTGCTTCCTGGTGTCCCCTCTCTTCATGGCTTTCAGTTATTGCATCCCCAGAGAGTGCTGATCCAAGAGACAGCAGTCTGGGTGCAGTGAGTAGAGATTTACAGCTGGGTGGGATACAGATGGAAACAGATGTCAGAAGAATATATAGTTTCTCATGGACCTCCAAGAAGTTACAAATTAACAAAAAGGAGACCCCGTAAAAGAAGACACCCCCTCCCCAACTGCACTTTGACTATGGACAAGTATAGCACAGGATGTTGAATGAGACCAACAGATCCAAACCCACATCTTTTACTCTAAAATAATGGTTCTGCCCTATGAGCCATGGGACAAAGTCATAACTTGTCCCAGGTCACCTGTCATCTTAAATTCTAGAATTTTAGATTCTTCCGTACAATCAGTTTCAGCCCCCACGGTTCCTTTTGGTTGGCTCCCAGACAACTGCTAGAAAGATTTCCCTCAACTGGTCAAAGATATTACAGAGGTAACACCCATCATTAGGAACACTTCAAGTGCCAGATGAAAGAAGATGCTGGGTGACTGTCTCGGCAGAAAAGTGGAGATACATATTCACTTGCTTTGGAAGCACAGATTCAGAAAAGTGAACAGTGTGACAGAGGCTTCTCTTCTGAAATGAGGAGGATGTTGGAATGCAGAAACACAGAAGACATCAAAGTGAAAGGGTTTCTTGTTGCCAGGAGAAAACAAGTACGGAAGCATCTGCCTGGAGTATATCATTGCACTTCTTTTATTTCTCCAGCAGAGAAATAGCCTCAACAGTGATTGACTCAGAGTTAGAGGTCCTGAGAGAGCTTCCAGCCCAACCACCCAAGGTCACATCAGAGATGGGGAATAGGAGACCTAGAGACACACTGGCCTTTGCTTCTGATTTGTATCCGGGATGCACTCTGAGCTCTTTCTTACCTCTTAGGACCTTTTCCCAGATTCTCTTTATTAGGAGTAATAAATGGGCAATTTATTTAAGTTATAAAGCCGCCACTGATTAGACACAGGTGTTCCTGATTTGCATCGTTGACTGTGACACAGCTTCTCCGGACCTGTAGATTCCTGTTAGAGTTCACCCCACCCTATTTTTAAGCTGACAAAGACTCAGATGTGTGAATGGAAGCCTAATAATACCTAAAATGCACATATAAATCATTCATCCTTTCCCACTTCAGCCTGATTTATCTTTTATCTTTCCATTTCAACAGCCTCAGTTTCAGTGTGCTTGATCACAAGTTTTTAACTTAATGTCTTCAGAGCAGTAAGAATTTGGATTGTTCTTTCACCTTTCTGCTTTGGGGGTTTTTTGTTTGGCTGGTTTTGGTTTTGGTTTTGACTTTTTTTTTTTTTTTTTTTTTTTTTAGCAGAAAGGCTATTTTCTTGGTGTTCTCTCTCTCCAACTCCCATCATGGAGATGATGTCAGAAGCTTCAGCGTGGCACCAGTCTTTTTGTGGAGCTTCTGTTCTTTAAAATCCTGAAGACCCTTAAACTTACCTGCTGGGCTCAGCGGCAGTCATTTCTCCATCTCACTGTGACAAAAACCCCTTCAAATTTTACAGTTCACACACACAAAGAATCCTACATCACATTTCCCACTTGCACGCTGCCGCTCCTCACACCGGGCAACCTCCTTCTCCATAACCTTCAGCCAGAAGGGAAATGGAAGAAGTATTGGTGGCAAATGACGTCACCAGAGCTGACAGCACCTCCCTGCCTGTGTTCGGAGGCCTGCAAGATCAGAGGCAGCTGTTTCAAATATCTTGATTGATTGCAACAGAAGCCAGAGGGTATGACTCCTACTAGTGGTTTCAAAGCCACAAATGTAGATATCCTATCTCTTCACCTACCCTTGGGGATTTTGGAGGGCGGAAAAAAGGAGAAAACAAAGACATTAGCAGCAAGGTGAATTTTATATTTGCTTTTGATGCAGTGTATTTGAAACAGTCTTCCAAAACATTCCTTTCCTTCACCATAGCATGTGTATACATGTGTGTTTAGTGCAGAGTTTATGACCCTTAGCACTTCACCATTTGAACTGGGTTATTCTTTGTTGTCCAGGCTGCCTGGAACATTGTAGAATGTTGGGCAACATCCCTTGCCACTACCCATGACCTGCCAGAAGCACATTCCCCTCCCACCCAGGCATGACAATCAAAGATCTTTCCAGGCATCACCATATGTCCTTGGGGGAGGGGTGCAAAAGTCACCCCTGGTTGAGAAACACTGGCTTAATATAGGGGTGTGCATAAATGAAACTGAGCAGATCTACTCATGTCCCCCAGGAAATGTCCATCTTACTTGAGTTTTTTTGTGTTTGCTCATTTCTTTGTTTTCCCATTTCCTGTCCCTGAGAACCTGAATGATACTCAGGTAATTTTTCTGCCTTCTTATGGATTAACCAAACACTTTCAGCTGTGTCACTGTATTGCTGTTATAGAAAATAGATAAAAGATATTTCCAACCTAAGAGATCTAGTGAAGTTACTGAAGATAAAGGATCTCTAGGGAGCACTTATCTTCTTCAAGGGCCTCTTTAGATGGCGTTCACTGGTCCTTGATGTGCTACTACTAAAGGTGGTTCTTCATCCTGCCTATGCATCAGAATTTCCTGATGGATTTTACAAACTTCTTTCCCTAGGTTGAGCAGGACGTTTGTTTTTTGGAGTCCTCAGGGGAGTCTATTGTAGGTCGAGAGCCTTATGCTCTGCGAGTCGTAAGGCACTTCTCCCCCAGCTGCATGCTGAGCCTTGGACAGAGCATCACCTGAGCAGAGATGGCGCGCTGTCTACTTGTTTGTCTAATAATTACTTATCTAGTAACCTGTTAGGTTCCATATACTGTGGTAAGTGCTGGAGACACAGCAGCAAGTGAAGGCAAGCGCAAAGGAGCTGCACAACACAGCGCACTTTCTAGGGAAGAGAAAATACGCGTATCTTGGTGTGTGCATCTAGTGTTCATGTATCTAGTAATTTCTACCTCAGTGTGTGTGTTATCATTTGGCATTTTTAAAAAACATTCCTTAAGCCTCTTATATTTGGTTATAAACACTTCAAGTGTAAAGGGAAATAAGGATAGAAAAGCATGTTAGCCCTGTGGAAATTAAATGATCTCTCTCAAGCAAAGTTGCAATTTCCAGGCTTTCCATCCAGGTGGTGTTGTCGGTTGTTGTTGTTGTTGTTGTTAAATTGTTCTACTCAAATACGAAGGATGGTGCTCAGGTTTTTGTTGCAGTCAGAATTGAACCAGGTACTTCCCATCTTTTCTTAGTTTATGAAAACTCGTAGCTTCTTCAAGTCACTTCCCTCTCGCATCAAATCCTAGAGGAAGGAGAGTGAATGCAGACAGAAGCCACAGTAGGAATCTACAAAGTTCCATGTCAAACAGGAAGGATTGGTCTGAAAAGGATCCAGCAAGCACACATCATAGCAGGCCACAGCTGCCCAGGGACAACAGTGTTTTCTCCCATCTTAGTTAGTGTTAGATGCCTCGAGAGGTTTGGAGCAGATGTACCATTTGGGAGGAGTTCCTTGGAGTCCATAGTTCCTGCAGCCATAAACTAGAAAAAAAAGGAGAAAGTCAAAGGATATTCCAGTGAAAGCCAGGAAGTGCGAGAGGGGATGGAAAACGAATGGGACCCCTTTCAAGTCTGCAGCCAGCCAGGCACCGTTCTCAAATGAGTGAACTCAGGACCAAGCAAAGTG
The DNA here is from genome assembly GCA_004027295.1 of Dolichotis patagonum. Classification (NCBI taxonomy): domain Eukaryota; kingdom Metazoa; phylum Chordata; class Mammalia; order Rodentia; family Caviidae; genus Dolichotis; species Dolichotis patagonum. The sequence goes on from PVJX010001684.1 coordinate 89,297, forward strand.
AAAATCACAAGTTAATCAGCAGCAAACAGGTCTTGAACCCTAAAGTCATCATGCCTAGTCCAGGGCTTTTTCTCTCCTACCCACAAAAGAAACCTCTTCCATGTCCCAAAGGAACCATCTCCACATTTTGGGAAAATGAGGCTCAGTATTTCCCTTGATCCCAATAGCTGAACTCTAGAAATTTCATTACCTTTTTCTCTCACTGTAGCATAATATAGTTGTCTGTGTGTGCATTCAAGAGGAGAGGGATTTTTAAAACATCTTTAAGATGCGTGACTGTTTTTCAGTCTCTTCCAGAGAAGAAGCAATGTGATAAGACAACTGCATTAAAGATCAAAACTGAAATGGGCCACTGGGAACGGATCCAAAGGAGCTGTGCCACTGTTACTGAAGTGTGGCAAAGAGGAGTTTTTCTAAATATGGGATTTGAGATTGGCTCAACGTTGATGACGGACATAACTCTATTAAGCACTCATAATGGCTCCCTGGGTGTTGTATGAACGAACCATTAGTAAATGATTTGGGTTCCTGTGTTAGGATGCTAGAGTTGGTACTGTTGGGAGGAACCCTGCATCCAAGAACAAAAGGGGTACTGTTTCTCTATTGTCCTGTACCCATTTGTCTCATTCTGACTCTCTAGAATGCTACATCGAGGATACTCCTGCCAAGAGGATCTTAGTGCCTAAAAACAGTTCTTGGCCAAAACATCTTACTGTTTTCTTATACTGGATTGAGTCATGGGAGTGTAGGAGCCTCTTCTTCAATTCTAGTGAATCCACTGGTGCCCTCTCCTCAGTCTCACCCTTCAGAATCAGCTGTTCCTCTGACGTAGAAGCATCCTCCAGCCTTAACAGCTACTGAGAGTGCTTTGTGTACAAAGTGCCACTGCTACCCAAAGAAGAGAACCTTCTCTAATCTCTCCCACCTACAGAGAGATTCTTAGGAAGATTTGATGTGCTTGTGTCAATAGCTTATTACCCAACGTGGACAGTGGGGTGAGTTCCGCGGAAGGAGTGGGGCCATCCTGGTCTTCGTAGGAAGACGTGGGTGGGGGAGGCAACATCTTCAGGAACCCAGGATCTGTGGGGAGGAACAGTGCATGCACACAGGTTCCAGTCAGCTCAACTGCTTTGGTCCTGCCTTCCTGGTAATCTGCTATGTAAAAAGAGATATGTTTTTATCTATGGAGAAAAAAATCACCCTAGAAAAACTTCAGTTAACATATACTAATATGAAAGGTTGCCAGGATACATTATTAAGTGAAAAAGTTTTTAAATTGCAGAAAATATTTTGCAGACACAGTAATTTTCCTCCACTCATTGTCACAGGAGAGGGATCCCAAAATCCCCAGAGGATGCTGAAATCACAGAGACTACCAAGCTCTATATGTACTATGTCTTTTCCTATATACATATACTTACTTACTACAAGCTTTAACTTACAAATTAAGCGCAGCAAGAGATTAATGGCAAAATAGAACAGTTATAATATACTATAATAAAAATCATGGAATATTTGTTTTTGAAAACTGTCCACTTAGTGTCTTTCAATCTGTGGGTAACTGATACCATAGAAAGCCAACTTCAGCTAAGGGAGGACCGCGGCAAACCTGTTGGTAAAAAAACAGATTCATGTGCCTGAATGTAAATGTATGTACGTTGTTGTCTCCAAATATATATAAATGCTTGTTTTTAGGTAGACAGTTTCTAGTCACATAAACAGGAAAATAAGAATCGAGAAGTGGATCTATGGAGAAGGCATTTATTTCTGAAATTATGTCCAACTAGTACATTTGTTAAAAAAAATATTGAGCATGCATTTTCACAAGTATTAAAATAGGAGGAAAACTTGGGCTTTTAATAATATATAAGGATATGTGCTGCAGCTTCCTCTTTGGAGAGGAAGAAAAGGCGATTGTCAGCTCCGAATACTAGGCCTCAGGGTGGGACAAGCGTAAAGCCATGTCAGACGTTCCAGCAACAATTTTAGGGTGCTTCCCCATGGAGAAAAGGCTTCTCTTGAGCTGCGTGGTGTTCACACCAGGAGCCAAAGAGGATCCTTCTAGTATTGAGCTGTATATCTGGTGGGGCTGTGCTTAGCTTGCTCGGTGAGGAAAGAGGTCTGGTTAATTACTTCCATTTTCATTTTCTGTAAATGTGGATATTGAACCCACATAACATTAACAAATGAAAACAAAAGAGGTGCCACTTTGTAAAAAGGCTTTGCAAACTTGGGGTAGGCTCTAATTTCTCGGGATGCAAAAGCATTGAGCTAGAAAAGAGCACACTGATAAAGTGGACTTCCTAAAAACTGAAAACTTCTATCTATTGAAATATACTATCAAGAAACTAAATAAGCCATGGACTGTCAAAAAGTATATGTCATAATGGAGTTATCTTCAGAATATTCAAAGAAATCTTACAACTGACTTTTAAATCGAACAGTCAATTAGAAAATAGGCAAAAGATTTGAACAGACTTTTCCCAAAAGAAGGCACACAGATGGCCAATGAGCTCAGGAAAAGATGCGCAACATCATCTGTTACTAGGGAAGTGCAAATTATAAACCATGACGTAGCACTAGATGTCTAATATTTTTTGTGTTGGTACCAGGAATTGAACTTGGCCTTCACCCTTGGTAACATGTTCGGTCCCTTGCACCTTTGTAACTTTTTGAGAAAAGCTGTGCAGTTAGGTCTCAAACGTGCTCTCCTCCTGCTCAGGTGTCTAAAATTTTATTAAAAGGTTGACAGTTTCAAATGTTGGCAAAAAATGTAGAAAGCCAGACCTCATAATTGGTACACATTCTTTGGAGAATGGTTTAACAATGTCCTATCAAGTTACACATACTTTTACCAACAGTTACTGAAGGGAAATGAAAACATTTCTCAGAAAACTGGTACAATAGCCCACAGCAGCTTTTTTTCCCCCAAAATTGGGAACAAGTCATCTGTCAATTGACTGGTGAATAGATAAACAAATTGTAACTTAACCATTCCGTGGAATGCTACTCCATAGCAGCCCTAAAGAGTGAACTATTGATACAGCATCATGGATGAATAACAGGAAGCAAATCAGGGGCTGCCCCTGGCAGGAACAGGGATGTGTGTGGTGAGTTGCCAGGAACTTTGGAGTGATGGAAATGTAGTTCTTAGCTGTGCTTTTCATTTGGATGAGGCTGATGATAACAGTGCTATAAAATTTGTCAGAACGCATGTACTTAAAGTGCATGTATTTTGTTTTATTAGTATGTGTTTGCAGTATACAATGATTACTTTTATCATGTGGAGTTGGTACATGTACAGAATGTATCTTAATTCATCTTTTATTTTTTGTCTCCTACCCTTTTGTTCATCCATGCTCCTTCCAACTCTTGATCTCTTTCCCATTTGCATCATTTCCCCAACTCAGTTCTGTTTCTTCCCCTCCCCTTTCCCTAACCCAAACCATCCTTCCATCTCATTCCCCTATCCATTTGAAAAAGACCTCCCTACTTTCTATTTACCTATCTTTTTTTTTTTTTTTTTGTACCGGGGATCAAACTCATGACCTCATGCTTGCCAGGCAGGTGCTTGTGCTGCTGAGCTAAGTCCCCAGCTGTTTACCTATTTTCTATATATACAGAGAGAGAGAGACAGACGGGGGGACAGAGATAGTGTTTCTCATTAAGAGAAACCATGAAATATTGAAGCTTATGTTTTCTGATGTATTTCACTTAATATTATGGTCTCAAGTTTCATCCATGTACCTACGAATGCCTCAAGTTTATCTTTATTTATGGCAAAGTAGTAAATTGTGTATAAACATCACATTTTTCTTACCCTTTCATCTGTTCGTGGGGATATAGGCCATTTCCAAGATTTAGCTATTATAAATTGTGCTGCTAGAAATGTACATATGCGTGTATCTCTGTAATATGATGACTTTCACTCTTTTGGGAAAGATACCTAGAAGAGGAATAGCTGGGTCAAATGGAATTTCTATTGTTAGTTTTCTGAGGAATCTCCATACTGATCTCCAGAGTAGCTGTGCTAGTTTACATTCCCACCAACAGTGTAGAAGAGTTCCCTTTTCCCCACACCCTCACCCAGCATGTGTTAATATTTGATTTCATGATGATAGCCATTCTTTCTGGAGTAAGATGGTGTCTCGGTGCTTTAATTTGCATTTCAAGTGAGTGTATTTTATGGTATGGAAATCATCCCACAATAAAGTTGATATTTAAAAGGTTGGCACTCACTGTACTCTACGGGGAAGGGCTGGCACAGTAGGGTGTTAGTGTATGTGATCACATGGCAGTTTTTGTGTTTGCCAGTTTGCTTGCCATATGTCCCCTGCCCTGCCCTCCTTTGCATTCTCTGCGTAGGAACTGGTCCTTTGGAAATGGAGAGTGGAGCTGTAGGAACGAGTTATGAGGGAGGTCATAAGAGAGATGTGCCTTACATTTACCCAGAATGCCACAGGACCAGCCTGAGTTCCCTTAGGCATCAGAGATGACAACTGTGGTTAGAAGGGAAGATGGGGAGCCTGTCTTTTGCTGTTCTGTGCTTGCTTACTTAGTATGTCTGGTGATGTGGGTGGGCATCCTGGTGGCAAGGGTGGGGTGCATGGTTCTAGAGCACTCTCCAAGCTTAGTTTCTCCTAAATCTATGTGAATGCTGCTGGTACCTTTTTCTTTGAAGGCTGTCTTTCTGCTTTATACCTTCTGTTTATCTATTGCCCCCAGATTTCCTCCTGAGGTCTACTCTGTTTTCCAAGAGTACAGAATTTTCTTTCATTTGCTAGCAAGTCAAGGAGGAAAGGACTCCTGACTTCTTCTTACCTGTGTTTCATCTCAGCAAACATTCAGCCCCAGGTCACCTGTCACATTTGCATTCTCAAAGATGGCAGAGAATCTTTTCTTCTTGACAAGAAACTGAATGTTTCTTGGCTCCTCCCTGAGAAAGAAAAAGGTCCTTTCCAAAAAGGAGGAATAGAAGTGAAAAGCTGGGAGCCTGCCTGTGGGTGCCAGGGGTAACTACTGGTGAAAACACAGGCTCCGAGTCCTGTTCCCAGCAACAGGCCCTGTAGGGAGATGAGAGGGCTAGAGGCAGTGGACCCTGGCAGCAGTGAGTAGAATTTTAAGCTGTTTGGTGACTCATACAACTAGTATATATAAATACCAGTGGGGAGGGGTGACTGTTGTAGGAATTTCACCCCAAGAGTTACAACACAAGTTAATTTACCCATTTCTCATACAATGCACTTACTAAAAGAAACTTTTGCTCCATTATGGAGTGTAAGTAACAGGCCTCCTGCCAGCAAAATAGAAAAAGGCCTGCAGAGTAAAGTTCCTCTACTTTTTTTTTTTTTTTTTTTTGAGACATTGTCTTCTGAAACCAGCATCATCTATATTATTAATCGCTTGTGGGCCTTTATACCACATCACATTACTCCCTTGGAATTAAACTGCACATAGAAAGTATGAAAAATGGACTTTTTAAACAGTAAAAAAGTAATTTTTTCACATAATACCCCCAATAAAGTGCCATGGAGCCATTAGTAGTAAATTGAATTTTTTGGTATGTAATTTGTACAAAAACTGACAAGCGCGAGCCCCCTCTCCCCCATCATTAGTCACTGGGCTTAGCGGACACAGAGGCAGTAATCTGCAAGGGCAGGCATTTTGATGTCGACTTCAATTGCACACTTCATTTATTTGGACAGGGCACAGGCGGCGGCTTCTGTCACGCGGCATCACCGCACTATTAGCGAATTTCGCCCCAGGGCAGCTGGGACGCTGTGCTGGGGCAGATGTTCTTTTCAGCCTATTCAGTGACCATTCTTGGGGGTTGTTTACTGTTGCCATGGTGACCTTCATTTCCATAGCAGCAGCACTGCTGTTTCTCAGAGGAAAATGAATTTAGTTATAAAAGGATAATATTTTTCTCTGTCTCTGTATAACCTGCCATCTGTCAACTGGTGGATCAGTAAGGATTCAGAAACCTATTAAGAATTATAGCAATGAAGTGATGAGTATTTTTTTTAGTCCATATTAAAAGCAATCACAGACATAGAAGCAAATACTCTACCCTCACTATCAGAACTTTATTTTTTTTCTTCATATTTAAGTACATTTTTTAATGCCCTCACCCTCTCTGCTACTACCGTGTGCACGTATAACCTCATGAAATATAATTTGCATTCTGCTGACAAATGAAAGTGACCAAATGCCTTGTTTGTATCGCACTCAGTGCAGGTATATTTAATGCTTCTCTTCTTGGAGCTGTGAGCTTTCCCCATTTCATTAAAGATTCCTGTGGCTGAACTTCCTATTGTCACCAACTCTTCTACTCCTCACCCAAGGGTGACAGCCAAGGGGGCATGCAGTCAGCAACTTATCAAGAACTTACTGTGCAAATTACAGCATTCACAATACAGAACTTGTGCTCATCTGATAAAGAAAAGTTACTAACATGCTTCTTAAATCTCACTCTAAAAGTGTCTTTTGTTCATCTCAAATCCTCCTAATAGTAAGACAGACACTTTCAACATAGCTCATCTATTTCTTGGACTTTTTTTTCCTCCCTATTGTACATATTCGTGAACTGTAACTTGCAGGGGGAAAACACACACACACACACACACACCAGCCCCGTTGTAAATAATGTTATTTATTGATTGATTTTTCCAGATCCTGACATTGATGCTGCCAGTGCCATGATGCTTTTGAATACTCCCCCTGAGATACAAGCAGGTTGTGAGTAGATATTTCTATAGCCTACAGCACCACAGTTTGTGAACTTAACCTTCTTTTTCATATACCAGGCCACAGGAAAAACTATTGCTCAAGTAGACCTCCCCTTGTAGCATTACTTTAAAAACTACACATGCATATAAACATGCCTCCATGCATCTATATGAATGAACACATAGATGCATTTCTGAGATGAGAAAGTTCTGATATAATTTTAGAGCTTACAACTTGGGAACAGAGAAATAAACCCCCTAAAAATCCCAGTGGAAAGACTTTCCTTTATCCTGCAAGAATTGTTCTGAGTTTGTAGACGAGGCTCTTAAGCAGGATGGAGCTGAGCAATACCCATTCTTAGAAATCTGTTTCCTTTCTGGACCTTATTAATATGAGGCTGTTGTTTTGGAAAGCCTGGCCTGCTCAAGCTTACACTAGCCTTGAAATGGCTAACACACCCTCATATCGGCTCTACACAGCCTTTCAGACTGCCCCAGAGAGGAGGTCATGGCTGAGTTAGCGAAGCAGAGCTCCTGCCTTCACCTTCTGTTGGCCATTGAGCAGCGTCACATAACTCTTCCTTCTTGGGCTTCATTTCTGTCTACTCTGTGGTGCCTATTTGCGTCTTTCCAGCTAGACCAATGCAGGTTGAGAAAGTTTTCCTTCATAAGAGATAAAAAATGACCTGAAATAAAGATATCTGTCCCTCTTCTAGACTTGGAGCTTGTGCCTCTGCCAACACCCCACATCCAACCAGAACCCTGTTCAGTGGACAGATAGTGGGACTACAAGGGTCTGCCCGCCTTGTCACCAGGACCTGAATTCATTGCAGTCTATTGATGAAACATGCTGGTGTGGAGATGCTGACTTAACGCAATAGAGATCACTAGGGCATTGCTGGGGACTGGTCCTCACCTTTCTAATTCCTCTGGCTGGGACATCTGCCCATTTGGGGCTCTGGCTCTCTGTGGTCTCTTGGCCTCCTGAGCAGTGGGAATGCCCTGCCCCTGGAGATGGTGTGTTTCCCACTGGAAAGCACCCATCCTCAGACCCTTCAACAGGTGTCACAGTGGACCGATACGGGTTCCGGACCACCCTTCATAGCCTTCCTCTTGTCCTGGTCTTTCTGATAGCTTTAGGGAATTTGGTTGTTTCTTTTTACCTTTTTTAAAAGACTAAAGAAATGGATCCAAGAATTCTTGGGGAGACCTGATCCTCTGCCTGGGCTGCCCTTACCTGCTCCAATAGTGCAGAAGTGTCATTCACCCTTTGCTAATATTGGGTTGCTAGCACTTGGAATGTTAGTCTGCCCAGCAAGCACCACTGCTAAGCACCTGTGTAGCTGGTGCATCTCTAGATTTGCCCTTAACCTGGAATCTGGCTTTTAAATGATGTTCAATTTTTAGAGAACTACTTCAAATACTCCATTCTTAGATGGCATCTCAGGAAAAGTACAACCTGGATTGTAATCAAGTTACAGGCTGAAACAATTTCTAAAATCAAGTTGTATAACCTGTCCTAGTGGAAACATTGATTGCATCAGATCCATGCAAGATCTGAGCGCCTTTTTCAGTATCCATCCACTGTACAGTGATCAAGTTAAAATATATATATAGTTATATATGATATATATCATATAAGTTAAAATGTGTGTGTATGTGTGTAGACACACACATACACACACATGTTGAACTGGTTGCTGGGGTTAAGAGAAAAATTAGGGATTTTGGAAAGGGCAAGGGGATTGATTGAGCATTCACAGAGCCTCAGCAGCTTCCGTGAAATTCCCTTATTACTGGATTCCTGAATACAGGTGCAAAAGGAAAAGCAGTGCTCCTCATTAGCCTGAGTTGATTAGCCTGGGTCCACCTGTTAGTCATTCTGAATGTTCTCATCCCCATCCCTGTAACTTCCCAACTGTAAAAATTCTCCTTCTCAGATATTAATAGTCCTGTTTACATTGGAATGTTGAAGTCGAGAGTTTGAACAGCCTGATGTCTCCGTTGTGAAGCTGTAGGATCATTTGGGAAGGCTTTCTTAGAAAGCTGGGACAGCTGGGTGAGAAGTTCAGCTGTAACCTTCAGGAAGGCCCTAGGCTGGTGGGGTTCCAAGGCCCCGGAAGGAAAGAACAAGGATACCTGTGAAGGTCGCAGAAAATGAAGTCATAGATAGAAGCAGAGTGATGTAAGCGTGAAGACTGAGGGTAGAGACATCTTTGTGTTCATCATCCCATCTGACCTCCAGTGCTGGTCTGATATCTAAGAGGCCAAGTGCAAGCCTAGTAAATGGGCAGGGTAAAGCCCCCAAAGATTGAAGCAGAGCTGTGTGAGGGAGTGAAGATACATCAGGAGGCTACTGTGTGTACCTGGAAAACCAGGTGGCCAATTTCAACCTCATAGCAGAGCCAGAGGTAACCATCTCCAGTGGTCCAACACTGCTTTGAGCCAGCACTTCCTTGCTTCACTCTTCCTATCTTGCCTTTATTTTCTTCTATAATGCATAGTGTTTCTTGCCTTGAGATTTGAGGTATTGCCTTGCCCTCTTAATAAAGAAGCATTACAAAACTAGAATGACTTTTCTTTCAAAGACAATGATTTTTATTAGTACATTGTAGGTATAATAATCATATTCATCACTGGGCATTTGTACCTGTATATGATATAATTTTATCCTTTCCCCCCTATTCCCCTCCCCTCACTTCAGCTCCTCTTTCCCTCATTATTTACAAGACCTTTGTTTCCATTTTTTCCTTGAAAGCTAGAATGTGTAAACCACCATTCCTGGCCCTGCCAGCAGGGTCCCAGGCTAGAAAATGAGAGGCATGGTTACTGGTGGAAGGTTTAGGTGTGGCTCTGATTCGGCCTTCTCTAGGTTCCTCCCTGCCCAGGGCCAGCGTGTGTCCTCCCCTGGGACTGAGGCTGGGCTCTGTTTGCAGAGTCACCTCGTGCAATGCTACCTGTAGCTCCTTGGCTTCTCTTTTCCAGCTGCTTGCCACTCTCATCTGAGCAGGAACTGCCCACCTGGTGTCTCTGCCCTCTGTGCACTCCCAGAAGTTAGAGGCTGGCTTGAAAGCTTTTTCCTCTATCATCTCCCTTTGTAGCCACTCCACTTCAGGTCACCAGATGCAACCACTTAGATCTTTTCCTTTCTTCCTTTCTTTATTGAGCACCTGCGAAGTCAGCTCAGGGCTTACAGACTAGCCCCTGTCCAGGGTGTGGGGCTGAGTAGGTCCTGCAAAGGAAACCATTCAAGAAGCTATTGAATGCAGGCTTCTCTCTCTCTTTGAGGGGCCCAGGGGAGTCCCATGCACCCTGCATGGCTTAGGCTGAAGCTCCTCTCATTCACCCTCATGCTTCACTTTCAGTCAGGCAGTGGGGTGCAGCTTGTGAAAACCTCGGCTCCAACAGTTTGTCCCCCTAGCAGTACCTGCAGTGCATGTGACATTGGCTCTTTCAGACTCTGCCAGTTTACAGCATGGGACACATTCTGCAAGGGGTGCTATTGTCCCATATGCTCCCTAGGACACTACTTGAGAACAGTCAGTGCAGGGTATTGCTGGCTCAGTGTCTTCCTAATTTTGGACTATACTTCAGAGTCAGTTCCATTGCATGGCCTGCCCAGCCCCCAAAGATTTCAGCTTCTGGTACCTACTTTAAGCACCTGCCATGGCAGCGCCCCTTGGACAAGCCCAGTGAGTCATCTTTAACCCCCGTGGAGGAATTGTTATTAAGTCGGGATAAGCCAAATCACCATTACTCATCTTCAAAGGCTTATGTAACCCCTGGTTGGAATGTTCCCACAGGCGAACTCTGGATAATAAACAAAGCAACGAAAAGGACCTAGAGGGAGAGAGGCTGGCGTTCCACACCCCACCTGGAGCTGGGGTTTATGTCAGGCTCAGCAGACCCAGCAGAAGACAAGCAGCCGGGAAATAGGTCCCCCCCCAGCCTGCTTCCAGGGAAGCAGGTGGAAAGGCTGCCTTTTGGAAAGAGAGAGATTATAGGAGTCACCTGCTGCTCAGTGTATGGCTCTGGTAGGGTTAGCCAGGGCTGCCCTCTCAAGGCAGCGGGAAGAGCTCCGAGGTTAATTTTAGAAGTGAAAAATCAAGTGAGCTATGAATCAAGCAGGCTGGGGACATGCTGAGGGACACTCAGTTGTGCAGGAGAGTTTGTCTTATGCCTCAGACCTTTTTGTTGTTTTTTAAGATTCCCCAAATCACATTATCCCATTAGATCTGGCATCTACAGTGATTGGTGAGCTTGATCTGGCTAGTTTTTTTGGGGGGGGGTGTCTACAAAAATAGTATGATGCTTGAGCCCTAGGTCTCTTCTAGTGAGAGCTACAAATCAGTTAGAGGTTGATTCACTGTACGCAGTTTACTAAGTCTTTGAGCAGAGTTTAGCTGCTTTCAGTGCATTGGGTAGAGTGGGTTTGTTGTGAAGGTGCTGGTATTAAAGTGTCTTGACATGTTTTGAGGAAAACGGAAAATGAAAGGACAGAGTAGATGTACCGATAAGCCAAGGGCTGAAGGATGGACTCAAATTCCTGCTGGATCCAATAAAAAGCAGGGGGAGATGGGCATCAGAATGCCTTTCTTGGGCAGAGTTATTTTATACCAGCTATGATGCATTGTTCAGAAGCTACATTCCTGACACTTGGGGATGGGACACAAAGGAGAAGAGACAGAACAGTCAGCTGGCTTCAGGCAGTCAGTGAGCAAATACAAACACATCTACCACCTCCACATGGAGAGCACTGCCTGGAAGCACAGAAAGCACCAGGGTAGCTGAGACAGAGCTCAGTGCAGCTCACTGGAGAACAAGCTGCAAGGCTCAGAGCAGGAGCCCAGGACCATGCCTGCCCGAAGTCTTGGGGGGTTCAGAAAATTGCTCTGGAGAACTGCAGTGCGGTGAGATCACTTTGTCCATGAGATTCTCTTTAAAGTGAACACAGTTCATTAATCAGGAAGATGTTGTAACAAGAAAGAGGAAAGTTACGGCTAATTACAAAAAGCATAATACAAGTGAAAGAATCTCTTTCTTGTCCAGACCCTACTAAGCCTCGTTATATTAATTAATGAGGTCACTAGAGAGGTGATGTGGGATGCGGGAGGGCTGTAATGGTGGTGGTGGTGGTGGTGGTGTGGGTGGCCAGCCAGCCGCTGAGCTAAGCAATTTACATAAGTCAAAACAATGCTAAGAAGTGTGTTTATTCTTGCTTTACCAGTGAGGAAACGGAAGCACAGAGAGGCTAAGGTACTGGACCAAAGCCGCAGAGCTAGGTGCGCTGAGCCTTTGGACCGAGGCAGTGCTGCTTAGAGACTTCAGCTGCTGCAGACCAGCAGATTTCAGTCAGACGAATCATCCACAGTTCCCAGTCTGCAGTAGGTGCTTGGTGAAGACTGGCTTCCTTCGCATTTCACTGGGTGATCCTGGTGCTTGAAGGTTTGGGCACTTGGCAGAGGACACGTGATGAGGCGCTGTCCTGGGGCTGCTGTTCCTCTTTCATAGGCAGATGACTCCTGGCAGTGCCAGAGAGAAGTGAGCATGCTCCATGACTTGCACGTGCTTCCTTCTACTCCAAGGCTTCCTCATCTCTGTCCAGTTTTGGAGCCTGGGGTGTTTGTGACTGACGTAAAGCACGCAAGGAGAACTGACCATCACAAGAGCTGTTTGGTCAGCCGCTCTGTCACCGGGAAGATGGCTAAGTTCCGCCTTGTTGGTGTGGCTTTTTTCTCGTGCCATACTCCTGGGTTTCCAGCTCACCTCAAGTGCAGAATGCTCAGCCCCTTAGGAGTTCCTCTGTGGGCAGTGAGGATGTTGCCGCTGATAACAGTGATAGCTAACACACTTGGTGTGAATGCAAGTACTGCTGATAAGTCAGTTAAATCTCCTAGTGCCTTGAGAGGTAGACTTTATTCTGTCCCCAGCTGACTTACCTAGCAGTTGACAGTGATTGTGCCCAGACCCGGGGTGGTCTGACACCAGGTCCTGGCTCTCAGCCACTTCAGTGCAGGTTCCTTTCCCGTTCTAAACTGTTTAATGGTTTTCCCAATTCCCATGGGCTAAGGTCTAAATGTATCCCATTCCTGCTAGGATTATATGCTACAGCAAAACAGCTTAGTTTCTTGTGCACATTGTGCTTTTTAAAAAATAATAATAATTCCCGGGTCTTTAAATGTGCTCCTTCTCTGGCTTAGAATCCCAGTGTAATTGGCACTTCTTAGAGAAGTGTTCCCAGGTACTCCTATATACCTACAGCCCATATAACTCTTACTATATCATATTTTCAGTATCCCAGATTCTCTTCTCTTTCTCTTTCGCTTCCTGTTTCTCTTTCTCTTTCTCTTCCCCCTTCCCTCCCTTCCTCTCTTCTCCCCTCCTCTCTTCTCTTTTCTTCTTTTTTCTCTCTCTTTCCCTTCCTCCCTCCCTCCCTCTCTCCCTATCTCTCCTACTATAGTTACCCTGTGTCCTTATCACCTGATACATGGAAAGATGCTGACAAGTTTTAATAATTCATTGATGCAGTCTGTATGTGGAACTGTCACCATTTTTACTGACAAGGGTCACAATGTAGTTCAAGTTTTTTAAGTATTTAAGTTACTTATCCACATATCCTTTTATATAAGATTCACTTGCTTCTCCATAAAAGAGCCCTGGTGATGGATACATTACATCGGAATTGAACTCAGCCTGTAGTTAATGTGACCATTCCTAGGCCAGTGCCATGCAGCAAGATGATTGAAACCTTCTCCCGTAGTCCCCAACAGGAAGCAAAAAGCCCATCTTCTTTATACTGTAACATTTGCCTACACACTTCCTGGCTCTGCTGGTCTTTTGTATTTGTCTGTCCTTGAAAATCATTGATGTTTTCCTCCTGTATTTTCTTCTAGAAGTTTTATTGTTTCCGTTCTTATGTTTAGCTCTGTGATACATTTCAGGTTAGTTTTCATATGCAGTATGAGACTCAGGTTGATGTTCATTTTTTTTTTCTAAATGGATCGTCTGTTGTTTTGATGTCCTTCTTTTCTCCATTTCTGTTGTCCTGATACCCTTAGCAAAATTCAGATGACCACACATGTGTGGTTTTATTTCTGGATTCCATTTGGTCCCTTTGATTTATATCTCTATACTACAGTACCACACTGTCTCCTCCCTCAAATAATCTAATCTGCTCCCTGAAATCAGACCGCCAGTTGGAGCTGGAGAAGCTCCTGATCTTGCTCTGTCTGCTCTCGCAATTGGCTATGGTAAGAGACGGATCATTCTGGAACAGTAGACTGCAGTTGATGCTGCTGAGTTAGGCAAGAATTTCAATGTTATCTCCCATCCAGCCTTTTGTAAGATTTAATAACAAGGGCCTTATATGAACCTGGAAGCGAAATGGTAAAAATTAATAGCAAGACATACAGAATGCCCAGGAAGTCAGTAGTCTATAAAATTATCCCATGTTCATGAACAGACATTCACCCTACATGAAGAATATTTAGTTAAAAGTTTGGAATATTTATTTTTAAAAAACATATCCTTAGAGAGGTAAACATTATGTGAGTAAATTATAAATTTTGGCAATTTGCTTTACAAAAATCATTTATTATACATAAATTACACTGACTTTAAACACTTTAAAGTCCAGGCTGGGGATTTTCATTATTTTCTAGACTTTACAATGGTCTTGGTAATGGCACAGTTACTTGTACCTGTAGGAGACAGTTCCAGAGCTGTGGGGAGCAGAAGGGACCCTGGAGAAACACTGTCCCAAGAGGGAAACTGATCCTGGAGTCAAGTGAAGTCACACCAGAACTAAGGTTAAACCATCTGTGCCCTCCATTGTCAGTGTCACCTGGCCCCACAGACACAGGGTAGATGTAGCAGGTGACAGAGGATTCATTGACTAGATGAAGTTGCTGGTTGGGAGGCCAAAAAAAGGTCAGATAGCAAGGATTTTGCACAGTATCTTTGTTGTCATGTAAATCCTCAGACAAAATCGGACCGGTGGGAAACCACACTGAGTGTGCATGCAAAATGGGTCACTGTTCTACAGAGTGATCCACATGTGTGTCTGCAGGTGGATCTGATAGTCACTGGCCGGTGGTGGCTCAGGGTTAAGATTGCTCCAGGGATGAGTGTGTAGAGGTGGATGCTGTGGGGACTCTCAGGAAGATTTACTTGGGAAGAATTTTGGAGAAGGAGAATTTGGGCCTCTGGAGCCATCTCTGTGTGACTCTGAAGCTGATGATAGAGCTTGGAGGTTACCCCTTTCCTACTGGACACCTGAGCAGGGATCTTCTCTCAGACAGTGAGGAACATTGTAAGGGCGGGCTGTGTTGTGACGCTGAGGGTTGAAGTTGCTTGGAAAATTGGCTCTGCTATTACTTTTGGCTGTATTTCTCCTTTGTTGGATGAAGGACAAATAAAATGTTCTCAACGTCTGGCCTTGGCTTGATAACATGAGGAAACACATTTGCTGAGTTACCTACTGTCCTTCCATGTCTATGTTTGTGAGGTTCTGACCAAAGATAAGGGGTTGTGTTTTAGAAGTGCAAGAAGGTATTTGAAGCCTATTATTACAAAGTCACTTTAAAAAAAAAAAACCTTAAGTATCAATACTTTGTTAGCTATTGGTGTGATTTTGCTGATCAAATTATCTTCCCATCCTTTCTATCTAGTCTTGTGTTCTGTCTCTCACTTGCTCTCTTGCTGTGTTTCTCTCTCTCTCTCTCTCTGTCTCTCTCTCTGTCTCTCTCTCTCTCTCTCAGTGTGTGTGCAGGGTGTGTATGTGTGTGTGCATGTGCACATATTTTTCTCTCACTTCTTTCATCTCCCCTGTCCTTCTCCTCCATTTCTCTTCCCTTACTCTCTCCAACTCCTCCCTGAGTTTCTGACTTAAAATAGAAGTTGTTACCATCCATTCACTGGCATTATCTTTTTCCTTTCTGCTTTTCCAGTTCCTCCAGGAGTGATACAAAACGGAGCTCGGGTTCTGAGCCGAGGGCTGTTTCCTGGCGTCCGGCCAT
The DNA here is from genome assembly GCA_004027295.1 of Dolichotis patagonum. Lineage (NCBI taxonomy): Eukaryota > Metazoa > Chordata > Mammalia > Rodentia > Caviidae > Dolichotis > Dolichotis patagonum. The sequence continues at coordinate 105,042 of PVJX010001684.1, forward strand.
TGCCAATCACTCCCATTGGAATGACGGCGGCCATGAGGTAAGAGAGGAGCCTGGGCAGCAGAGCCCACCTGACGAGAGTGAGGGGCACTGCTCTGTCCCCTGGGCCCCTTAGAGGATCCAAAGGACTGGCCTCTGACCAGTGAAGACCAACCTAGTGGGGTACTGGACAAAGTCAAAGTAACCTTCGGTGCCCTCAGCTTCTCTTTGGGCCATCGTACTATCCTGGTTCTTTGCAGATGCAATGGAGGATTGTTAGATTCTAGGCTGATAGGCCGAGCTCTAGACCCAACCCTGTCACTTCCTGATCCTGCAATTTTGAGCTATGTCTGACCTGTCTGGACCTCAGTTTCCTCATCCACTGTATTCCTTTACCTCTACACACGGGTTGCTGTACAAGTCAGATGCAAAATCATGTGTGCTATGTGCTTTGCTAAGTGGCCTATAAATAGCAAGTGGTATCACTCTCCTGTTTCCAAGAATCAGGTCACTTGCCAGACCACACAAACTCTACCTCAGGAAATTTCTTTCTTCCATCCTTCTTATCTCCACTGCCAGCCCACAGTCAGGGTCCACTACTAGCTTCGAACCCCTATGTGCACCAGCGTAGCAGCCTCCTCCTATTTTCCTGCCATCTGTCAGCCACTGCCAGACCAGTTTCTTAAAATGTGCCTCTCTGATTCAGCAGAGCCACCTTGTGACTCTCCCGCTCACCCTGTCACCTCAGGCTTCCCTGCTCCTTGAGCCAGATTTGTTCACCAAATAGGTCCAATATTTGCCCATCTTATTCATGCTGCTTCTGCATAGATTTCCCTCCGCTTGCACATCATCGCTGGCCAACACTTCTGTGGCCAGCACAAGGTCGAATTCTCTTTTCTGTGGCCCATTGGCCCCATGCTGCAGTGGTGGCCTTTGATGCATGACCGTATCTGCTATTAATTTCATTATATGTTCTTCCGTGTCCTCAGTAGTTGCTTGCTGAGGATGGGGACAAGGTATCACTCAGTTAGGTGACTGATGCCTCACACCTGTAGCATAGTGCTAAACACAAGCTATAAATCCTGTTGTCTGTCTGAGCTGCATTCTCCAATCCCACACCCTTTTTCTGCACTTAGGGATCAAGTTGGCCCTGAAGAACACTTTTGCTTTCACAGTGTTTCATACCCCAAAGGAAACCATCCTAAAATGTTCATTTAGCTGGGCCTGAGGGAGACATGAGCTCAATTCACCCTGTGCAAATCAAGCATGTGGCCCTTTTCCATGAACTTGTGTATTTAACTCTTCCAGCAAACCTACCTGCTTGTGTTATGATGGATGTCACTTAATCTTTAGCTCAGACTTGGTGTGAGGCCCTGATGATGGGGGAAGCTGGTAGGAATTAGAATAGGGATAGGGCATAGATAAAACTATGTATCATTTCTGCTAACCTGACATAGAAATGTTTTCTAAAAATACATTCAAAGGGTCTTTTCCTCATACTTCTCTACAGCCTTTCATGGTTATCTTCAGATAATTAATTCTTGAGTTTTTAAGTGATAAGCTTTTTCCACAAAGCCAAAATACCAATCCTTTTGCCTCACGTTGTGAAACATACTCTATTTTCCATTGCTTTCTTAAACTCTTTCCTGCCCCACCTCTTAGTTTACCTTTCTGATAGAGAAGATGTGGAGACTGGAGACTGTTTTTGCTTGGAGCAACAATATATTTTCACTAGCAGATTCTAAATACAGACTTTAGATGTGTTGTCTTGACCATACTTTGAGTGCCTTTAAGCTTAATATTTCCCATGCATCCAGCCATCAGCCAGGCCAGGACTAGAGTGGCCTCTGGCCAGAGCTGCCTCCTAATTTTGTTACTCCTTGGTAACACATGATCACAAATTTCACTGCCTTGTCCCCTCTAAAGGCATTCTTTTAAATACTTGTGGTTTCCCACTGGTGGGGTCACATTAGGAGATAAAGCTCTTAGCCAGAAAAAAAGTGTTCTTTTTGTTCAGAGCTGCCTCTCAGTCAATCCCTCTAGCAACAGTCAGGCCCAGTGAGGGGACAACGGCCACACCAGAGGACTGAGCAGAGAGACTTGAAGTTGCTGTTCACCAGATAGAAAGCTACTGACCATGTCACCAGCGAGTGAACAAGAGAACTCAGAGTGCCTAAGAGAAACCAAGTGAGGGAACAAAAGGAAGAGGTTGGAATGGTGACCCCTTGGAGTCACAGCTCAGGCTTCTGCTGAGTGGGATCTGGGATCCCCCATGCCCGAGGTGCATATTGGTACATGGTCTTGTGAATGTTGGAAAACCCAGACTGGATTTCACTGCATTCTCAGCAATGAACCCCTGCTGCTGATGCTGCTGAAATGCAGAAGTGTTGCTAGAACTCTTCAGAGCAGAATGCAAAGGCCAGAGCTGGTCCCTTCACCATCTACCACTGTCACAGTGTCTCCAGCACCCACTTGGTGGAGCCAAATGGGAAAGCAAACTCTAGTGTACAGAGTCACACCCAGCCACAGCATATATGAACCAGATGAGGAGGGTGAACTTGAGGCCAGGGGATAATGGCCTTCTAATGGCACAGTTTGCTGAGTGTCCATCCACTGTGGAAGTATTCATAGTCTAATAACTTTCCAGAGCCTCGTAGGAGTTTTGAACAAAATAGTTCTGGTAAAATATTCAACCCAAATGTTTGCAGAAACAAAACAAAGAAAGCTCCTATGGCATTTGCAGTAAGTTGTCTATTAATTCTGCACCTGTCACATTAGTTTTAAGGGAAATTAGAGGAAGAAAGTTAGTAAACTCCGCAAGACTGGGGACACTTGCTCGTGGTGTCTCTGCCTGCTTTTCGTAGGGCAAATAGACACTGAGATGCTTTCAGAAAAAAAAGAGAAACACAGCTAAGTGGGCATTTGCAGAATTGGTGTCTGTAAACCCATTAAGATGTGTTGGGGGGGAATTATTTAGCTCTTTCATATTCATTGTAATTTTTAAATTTGGCTACGTGTTCATGGAACCTAAATTCAACTGGGGTGGAAAGAAAACCAATTCAGGGAAGAATAGAGCAGTGGAAGGCTGGCTGTCACCAGCCAGCCCTCAGGGCAGTGCACACCCAGAGATTCCTGCAGAGGGGTTGGGGGGGTGGGTTCCAGTATTTATAGGGGCTGCTGCTTGGAGAGTCATTAGCACCCACTAAAGACCAATTTCCTCCTCTCCTTTGTGTGACAGGTTTTCTGTGTGAGTCTAAGCACTTCTCCTTAAGTGAAAATATTTGTCTTTCAGGGCTTTTCCCCCCTCCAGCTGAGTGGCAAAGGCCGTGTTTGTTTGTCTTAACTCTGAAACTGTTATTGACATAGATGAAGTGTTACTTTTATTAGCTGATCATTACACAGCTTGTATTTGCAGGGTTCCTTTGCATATAATTATGATGTGAAATCTCCTTGTAAGAGTATCTGTCAATAGTGTAATTGACTTTCCCCTGTTGACTTTTTACTCAATAACCTCCAAGACTGGCCCATCCTTAGACATTGGAAATCTGCTTATTTTGAAATTTGCCTCAGTGCAAAGTACTCAAGATACATCATCCTCAAAAGAACTGCTGGCACATCTTAGAGTTTTATGCCTGTATCTTCTGCTGCTTTCCTAGTGAAATCTGCTACAGAGAGTCCTTAAAGTGGAATAATTACCATCATGAAAGGATAGTTTCTGGCCTTTTGGGAAAGAGGAACCCAGATTTCTTACATTCATAGCATTATGGGTCACCTCTTACTCAGGGATCATAGAAACTTTGCCTGGCCCATTCTTGCTTTTAATCTTTAGGGCTCTTTTTGATCACCATGTGGCCATTCGAGTGACAAAGAAGAATTGAACATCCCAGATTGGCCAGAGGGTTGGGAGGAAACAGATGGGAGGCAGGTCCTTCATATGGCAAGAGAGCCCAGAAATCATGCACATAAACTCAGGAATCAAGTTTCCTGGGTCCTTATTCTGTAGCTATGTGACTTTGGGCAAGTAAGGAAACCTGTACCTGTCTCATGAATTAAGATGCACACACAATTATGTGCTTGGCATGAAATACACATTATGCAAGTATTTTATAAGAACACAGAAAACCTACTGGATGCACCCAGTCTGCCCCCGTAGACCTTCTTGGGTTTCCTTCCTGAATATCGAAAGCTAAGCCCCAACCTTCAGGAAAAAGCCTAGCTTGGACTTCTTCCACTTCCGCCTGGTGTAGGTTTGTGGCAAGGTAGTCAACTTTGAGGGATAGTATCTGGCCTCAAGCCCAGACATACCATGTTATAAAATTGTAAGAAAGTTCCACTGAATCACCACGTAAGGCTGCTTACTTTTATTTGGATATCTAAGGAGCTAAAGGAAAGCTACAATTCCCACTTAACGTGAAGTGAGCTGACCATTCATGGTCCTGTTGTGGTATAAAAACAACTTAAAAAGAATATTTTATTAGCATATGTTTGCAATACATAATAAATTTATTTACCATGGGCTATTTGTATGTCTACATTTCACTTCTGGATACTTTTCTCTTTCCCTTTCCCTCTCCTTCATCCTGTCTTCCTTGATCCCCAGATCAAAAACATCATTTCTTAGAGCCCTGTCAACATGGAATCATCGCTCAAATATTACTTGGTTTCTCTTTATGAGAAACCCAAAATGTAAATAAAAAGCAAAGTAAAAGGTAGATCATAGGAAATAGGGATATAGATCTTTTGCAAAAGGAAAGGGAACTAAGTGATGGAGGGAGGAGAGGGAAAGGGAATGAAAAAACCATTAAGAGGTGTGTGTCCATGTACCAGCTCCCCACAAGGAAGGTAATCATTATATACTGCTAATATGTACTAAGAAAAATGAAAATGCTTGAAAATTTGAATTATCAGAAAAACCCTTCTCATAGCCTAGGAACTGTTTCCTGTTTCCTGTCTTCTTTGTCTTCTTCCTTGAGAAGATTCTGGTACCAAGAGTGTAGGAAGCTGGTGACCATTAGTATTGGGACAGGCTTGTGGTCAAAGGAGGGGACTTGGAGGAACATTTGACACTGATCTTATTGTTCGTTGTGTTTTGTTTTGTTTGAAAGACTGCATACCTGCTGGCCTTCTCTTCTGAAATCATGGCCTTTGAAAGTAATTACAAAATTCAGTATTAAATTGTGCTTCATGGTAGGAGAAGAGGAGAAGATACTAAGGGTTTAGGTTCAAGGAAAAAGGGAAAAGGCACAACCAGTCAGACAGCACACACTGAGATCCCTCCTAGGCCCTCTGCCCCAGCAAATTTTCCTGTGTGTGGGTGACTGCATCACAGGAAATGCACTTCTATCATGAGGCTAATTATTATTAGTCTTACAGACTTATTAAGTTTGGAATCCATCTAGAGGCAGGGTGTGAATCAGAGATACATTTAAACATTTCCCAAATGGATAATCAGTTATCCCAGCATCATTTATTAAATTGCCCTCCCTCTCCCCACTGACGAAGTGCCAGATGTGATATATATCAAATTTCTTTATGTTTGGGGGGCGCCTGGTCCTGTCTCACATTTGTCTTGCTCTGTTGTAATACCACACTGGCTGAATTACTCTGTCTTCATGGTAAAGCTTAAGCTTCTGTCCTGGGTCACATAGGTTCTCCCAGCTTGTTATCTTTTTTAAGTGTCCCAGCTTGCACTTAGATTCAGCTTGATGAATTAAAAAAAAAAAAAATGGACTGGGAGAGGTAAAAAGGAAAATATCTTCTACTGTGGTTTTTGATTAGCAGTATATTGAATCTGTGGGTCATACTGATGGGAATTAATACCCCCATATTAAATCTATTAATCAGTGAACATGTATCATTCTCCATTTATTTAAGTCTTCAGTATTGCTTATTACAACTTTATTGTTTTTTCCCTAAAGGTCTTAATCACCTCGCATCAAGTTTCTTTTATAGTCTAGGTTCATTATTTTCTCTTGTTGTTACAGATTTTACCAACACAGATGATGTATATTCTGTTTGCTGCTTTGATACGGGGAAATGCAACTGATTCCTCAGCATTGACTTTTCCCAGCCACCTTGCTAAATAAGCTGCCCTAGTAATTCTAATAGTTTATCTATGTACAAAAGCACATCTTCTGCAAATAACTATGGGTTGGTTTTTCCTAATTCTTTTTTTTTTCTTTTTCTTGTCCTATCGCACAGTCTAGGACTTCTGAATAAAGTAATAATAATAATAGAAGTCTTTCTGTTACTTCTTTTAAAGAGAGCCATGTTGTTGATTCATGACTAACAAGATATTTGTTACTGATATTTGGGGAAATGACTTTGTAATAATTTCCTTGTATTCTTAATTTTTTATGATATTTATTATGTATAGTTGAATTTCATCAGAAGTGTTTGCATCATTTAAGATAGCTATAAAATTTTTCTTTTTGTTTACTATGGTAAATTATATTAAAACCTACCAATTCCAAAAAAAACCCTTTCATATGTGAATATATTTGATTATGATACATTATATTTTTTATATTTTGCTAGAACTGATGGGCTAATATTTTGTGTATTAATTTGTTCATGCAACACATTTCTGCAGTTCTGTCTTCATCTGATTTTAGTGTCAAGATTGTATTAGCTTCATAAAATGAGTTGGGCAGTATTCTTTCACTCTTAGATTTTCCAAAACAATTTATGTAAAATTAGAATAGTCTGTTATATGCTTGATAGACTTTGACTACAAAACAACCTGGGCTGGTGTTTTCTTTGTAAAATGAATAATTATTAGTTTATGGAATGACATTTTTTTTATTTCCCCTTGAAAACCACTTGTAACTCTAAGAATTTGTCCATTTCCCCTTGGTTTTCAAATATATTGGCTTATTCTCAATGTATCTTGCCATCTTTTTAAACATCATTTGCAATTATGACCTGTTTTTATTTCTCATTTCACTTTTAACTTTGTTTGTTTGATTAAGCTTCCCATAAGTCTCCCCATCATCTTTTTTTATTAGCTTTACTTGCATTTGTTCTTTCTCACTAATTTTTTGCTATTTATAATTTCCTTCACTTTCATTCTACTTTTCTTTGTGTAGATCAATTACTTTTACCTTTCAGTCTTTTGTCTTCTGCAACAATTTTGTTCAAACTACTGCTTTAGTCTTATCCCACAAGTTTTATTATCTTTCATGTTATCACTGTAAAGCACTAAGTATTTTCAAATTTCCACTTCGATTTCTTCATTGACTCATGGGTGTATTTTATTTTACATGGGTGTATTTTAAATACACATAGAAGTGTATTTTAATTTCCCAAACAAAGAGGAAGTAGTTGTTTCTTATGTTGTAGTTAACTCCTTAACAATGACAGTTAACATCAATGCTTTGTGATCAGAGACTCGACCATTACACTACAGTTTCTTTGGAATGTGATGTTATGATTGTCTAGTCAGAGTGGTCTAGTGTAAATAATATATGGTCTGGTATAAATAAGTATTTAAAAAGATGTTTCACCTGTGCTTCAAAAAAATATACCTTTTCCATTGTTAGCACATTTTCTGTGTACAGTGTCTTTTAGGTCACATCTTGACAGTCATCTTTTATGTGTGGTGTGTGTGTGTGTTAAAGGGTACAAACCAATTGAATACTGAGAGTGAGATATTAAATCTCCCATTACAGCATGGATTTGGCTGTTCCTCTTTGTAATTCTTCAATTTTAGTCTTAGATATTTTGAAGGTATTTTATTGGAAATATGCATGTTTAAAACTGTTCTGTCTTCCTGGTGAATTAAACCTTTATGAATGTTTAATGACTTTTCGTCTATAGCAATGATTCTGGCTTTTTTTTTTTTTTGCCTTAAAAATCTATCATTTCATTTTAGTATTGCTATACCAACATGATATAGTTTTTTCATTTCTTTTAACCTTTGTGTGTCCTTTTGTTTTAGGTTTGTTTCTTATAAACAGATGCCTTTATACAATCCATGTTAATTATGTGTACTTTTAGCTGAAGATTTTTAGCCCATGTTTATTGATGTATTTGGGTTCATTTATGCCATCTTATTTTGCATTTCTATTTGCTCTACTTTTTCTAGATTCTTTTTCCTTTCTAACGTTATTTTAAATTGATTGAAACTCTCCCATTCTTCATTCCATTTCTTTCTCCTTAATGATTTGGAAGTTATACATTCTGTTTCTGTTCTTTTCCTATTGATAGTAGAACTTTTAGCATGAATATTTTAAAACATTTGAAGTTAATCAATATCTTTAACTTCTTGATCGATACAAGGCCTTTGGAATGCTTTAGCTTCAGTTCTCTCTACCACCCAGACAATGTGCTACATTTGTCTAATACTTCTGTTCTAGTTTGCTTTTTGTTTTAAAGCCACTTAGTCATTAGTATTATTGGGTCACCCAGTCAATACTTGCTTACTAGTTTTTCTTTGCTAATCATTTCTTCTCACATCTCAGGCATTTCTTTTTAGATCACTTTCCCTTTATAAAATTCTCCCAAGTACCTATACTGAGGGTGTGAAGTTGAGGCCTTGAATTTTTGTCTGAAAATACAGGGGCTTTTGCACCCTTTTTTAGAAAATGGTGTTAAATTGTAGGTTGGCATGTTTTTTTTTTTCCCCTCTCATTTTGAGATATTGTTCTACTTCCACCTGTTTCACTTGATTTAAATTGATACTTCTCCTTAGATAATGTGTTTTGTTTCTGCTGATTTTAAATGTTTTCTTTGTCTTTTTTTTTTTAATGCTCTAAGGCAGTGTTGGCAGAACCTATGGTTCATGAGACCCAGGGGGCTGCTGTATCATTGAAAGCTCTAAAAGGTTCGCAAACACTGCCCTAAGGCTTGATAATGATGTATCTAACTATGGATTTCATCTTCTTTATCCTGTGTGGGATTCGTTGGCTGTTTTCAACTAGAAAACTTCATCAAAACTAGAAAATTTCCAGCCATTTTCTATTCAAGTGTTAGATCTCCCAGGTTTTCTTTGTACTCTGGAACCCAGCTTGATTTTTCTGGGCGCTCTTTAGAGTATTCCATACCGTCCAGCCTTTCCTCGGAAGTTTCCATCTCTTTGTCTCTCTGCTGCATTTCTTGGACTGTTTTGAGATCCATCTTCTAACTCACTAATTTTTCTCTCTCAGCATTTTTAATTCCAAGGATTATGTTTTTTAATCTCTAGAGCTTCTAGTTGGTACTTTACAAAATCTGCCTGCTTTGTTTGTAAAAAGTCTGTTCTTCCTTTCCAGTGTTTTTAGTTCCCTCTTTATTTCTTTAAGTGTACCAACTTCACATTGTGTTTACTTATTTCCACATTTGTAGTCCTTGCAGTTCAGATTTTGTATTTTCTTTTTTCTGTTGTCTCTTGCTGAGGGTGGCTTATTTCCTTTATGTTTGATGTTTCGTTTTGTTTTTTAATGAACCTGTGCTCTGTTCACTGTTGTCTATGGGAATTCACTGTGACTTGGATTTAAAGCATATTCTTCCAGAGAGGACTTGCTTTTAAAGCTTGTGATATAAGCCCAGGGGACCAATATAGCACTTGAGGCCACTTTGGCTTCCCTGGGGTGTCATCAATACCAACAAAGCCAACAAAATCAGGCCCCCACCTTCTACCCCTCACGTAAGTCTGAGCTGTGGTTGCAGTGTTAAGTGCTTGCTCCAGGGATACCCTGGCTTCCTCAGTTGCCTCCTTCTCACACCACTGATTACTTTTACATTTTTCATTTGTGTGTGTGAAGTTCATTTGGTACATGTATGTCTAGAGGGCTGTCTGAGATTCTCTTTATTTTCTAGTGAACCCAGCAATGTCTTTAAAATATGTCCTTGTATTTTACTGGAGATCCTTTTTATTGTAATCAGATGAATACCTTTCAGAAGTCTCTTCTGCCACCAGGTTGGAGGTGAAAGCCTCTTGTCATCTCTTCTTGACCTTGTTTTTCTCCTTGTGGTTGATTTGGGAGAACAATGTTCCACTCACTCTGGTCCTCTGTTTTCTGTAATCCTACGGATTCTGTCTGCCTTCCACATTTGGCAAAAGATCAGAGTCTTCAAGTCAGTGCCCTAGGAGGACTGCTACCCCAAATAATAGCCTGAGATTTAAAGCCACCAGTTCCAGAGAAAACCCTAGTAGACCAAGTAAAAAGTGATGTCAACACATGTCATTTATCTGTAATGGATCAAGTAATTAACTTGTAGGAAAAAAGCAGCAAAGTGGCCTTTTCTAAGCATACGCTTAGACCTTGACTTGTTAGTTCCAATTATCACTTGTTCTTGGCTTGAACTAGTGTGAGTTCTCACTTTCTGTGCCCAGTATTTCCCGTCTCGTTGAGTAGAGGATGACTATCAGATTTTACTTGTGATTAATAGCTTGTAGTTTTGTTGAACCATGTGCTTTAAACTCTAAAGGCCCTAGTAAAATCAGGTTGCCTTTCATTCATGCTAATTTATGTTCATGGTGAGTATCATGATGTGTAAATGTAGCTCACACTGAAAAATTGCAGACATTTCAGATGTATCAGATGTTAATGTTAATGAATGGTTATTTGAGGAGGTGGTTAGAAATTCACCTTCCAACATGTTCAGGATGGCTGGTTCCTTTTAAGCATTTGGTGTCCTATAATGACAATTCCTGCAGCGGGAAGCATTTGACACCAGCTCAGTGCAGCTGGCTTGCACCATCATGAATCATATTGCGCCAAGTTATTAATAATGGAAGGAGCTTGTCACTTCCTGCTGAGTTTTGAGTGTAATTTATGGATTATGACCCATGCTGAAATCTCAGGGAAAGTTAATTTCATCAAATGTGAAAGAAATATGTTTATATTTTAATTTTCACTCCCTGAAGTTATGTCTGTATGTTTGTTTTATCTAGAAATATTGTGCATGTTAGGGATTGGTTTCCCGCCTTCAAGGAAGCAAGAAGTAGTGTACATTTCCCCTTGAACGGCGTTTTAGAACTGGTGGGGCCACTCTGGACAAGTCTTAGGGTTCTTTGAGTTTCTGTCTGTTTATCTTTAGAAGAAGGATACAGAAATTGTTCCAAAGTGGCTTGTGGCCTCATTGTCCCCAGAAGCCTGATCCTAACAGATGCCAGAGACCCTATCCTCTGCAGCTTGAAGTCAGGGACCATGGAGTGATTTTCTCATTTATTCTGCTATCATTCATGGCATCTCCTTCTGAAGAAAGTTCTCATGTGAGCCTAATGGGTCGGCAACATGACCCTAATACTGCTAATCGCCCTATTAAGAAAGAGAGACAAGTTCTCATGTGTAAAGTCTTCCTCTTGTAATGGGACAGAGCTAAAATTTAGTATCAATCTAACACTTTGATTCTAGTATTTTTCTACCACCCTCCTTCAAACTTTTTAAGAAAATTTCAAATTGACAGGAAAGAAGAAAACAAAACACAAAGCGCATTGTGTAACATTCACTAAGATTCACTAAGAGCTGGCTTTAAGGCCTCTTTGTCTTACTGCCTCCTCTCTGGGTCGTGGTTTTCTCCTTTTCCTTGTGTTCAGAGAAGGGTCACACTGCTAAACCGTGAGAGTCAGTACAAACATAAGTCCCAAGTTAAAACAGAAGATAAGAGCCTGAATTGATTTGTTAAAAGTCAAACATAGCCCAGCTCACTGGTCCTCCTCATGTAGTTGTGTTCCCTAGGTAACTGTTTGATCCTAGTTTAGTCAACTAATTATTTTTGTGTTTCCCACTAGTTCCCTTAAACAATGATCAGGAGAACTGTAAAAGAAGGCTTTACAAGACTTTCGTTTTCATTTGCTTTAACAACAATGAAAAGCTGGCTGCATAGTTTATCACATTTATCAAGTTTCGTATTTGGTAGCACCTCCAAGTAACCTTACTGTAGCTATTTTTATGTGCCTAAGAAACAGGAAGTCTGCAAAAAAAAAAAAAAATAGATACAGAGGGGCCAGTCCCCAGAGCTCAAGGCTGTGTGCCCAGGCAAGCCCTTGAGGAATTCTTTCGTTACAGTCCTATTGCTCTTTATGCTGCATTCCCATAAACCTTTTGACCAGGCTAGAAAGAAAATAAGGCTGCTCCAGGAGAGCACATCGCAGCAACCAGATGTGATAGGGATGCAACAGCAGGAGGAGACAGCAAGGAAGAATTAACCACTGAAAACCTTCCTCTGTGTCCGGGGCTTGTCATTTCATCTTCACATAGCACTATAAGGTTGATGAAGATGTTGAGGCTCCAAATTGTAACACAGCCCATCTGCACAGCCGTCACTTCCGAGGTCAGGTGCCACATCCTCTTGAGAACTTGCCCTACCCCCTGCTCCCCCATCTAGTGACAGGCAGCTCTTCCCTCCTACAAGTATTCATCCCTTTGATTTCCACCTACTCACAGCCATGTGCTGGGCACATCAGAAAGACAGCTGCCACCCAGATGCATGGAGTGTGTGGCCTGACCAGGAGGAAGCCTTCAGCCGCTGCTCCATGCCGGGCACCTGTAAGTGCTAACTCAGGCCCTCAGCCCAAGCATCCTGGGAGGTGAGTGTGGTTACTCTGCCCACTTCACTCATAAGGGAGCTGAGTACACCGTCCAGACACAAAAACAGTCCAGAGCCTGGTGAGTGCTGCAGGGGGCCTCATCGTAGGGAAATTGCAAGAAAAAGCCTGTCTGTGTTGCTGAGACCACAACCTTGGCAGTCAGATTTTGATTCCAAGCTCAGCTCTTCTACGAAATAGCCGTATGACTTTAATGAAATCACTCACCTTTCCCAGACCCAATTTCTGGTCTGGAAATAAGGATAATCTGGTGCACTTTACAGGGTTAAATGTGATCATCTGGACAGGCTCAGCAGGGCATCTGGCTGTAATAAGTTCAAGAAATGGTAACTCACTGCTCTCCGTTTTGATCTAACCTGGACTTGTTCTGATAGGCTATAGTATCCTCTCGACAGCTTCTGTATGTGATCCAACCGGGATCCTCCCTAAGGTCGTGCATTTCTATCAGGTGCTCAGTGAATATTGGTACATTGAATGAGGGAGGCAGAGAATGTGAGTGAATAGCTGTCACCACATAGCAGGTATCTCTTTTTGCTGAACACTGGATTTAGCTTTCTAACAAATGCATCTTAATGCAGCAGCTTTGGAAGAGAGCGTGCTTTTCCTCTGAAGTACCCAGCCAATGTCATCTGGTGGTATCTGACTCCATGGAGTGGCAGCTATGCAAAACCACACACAGCTGGCTTTTTAGGGTTTAATGTAAGAGATAGAGCATCCGCTGCTGTCACTTTAGAAGAGTGTCGTTTTAATGGCTGAACGATACAAACTGAGCGAAATGTCCGGGATGGGAAATGAGTAGTAAAGTCCAAGGTGTCAAGATTTAGGACCCTGTCTTCAGATCTACCCTTTGCCCAGGTTTTTCAGTGGGTAGCTGGTGCTTGCATGCAGGCAAGCTACTGGGTGTCCCTGTGAGAGTTCTAATCTGTGTCCCCTCTCTGTTTCCCATCCCTCCCCGTGTCCTCGCCCTGCAGGAATGGCATCACCAGCTGCCGGATGCGGACTGAGAGTGAGCCATCATGCGGCTCCCCCGTGGTCAGTGGAGACCCCAAGGAGGATCACAACTATAGCAGTGCCAAGTCCTCCAACACCCGGAGCACCTCACCTGCCAGCGACTCCATCTCCTCCTCCTCCTCCTCTTCCTCCTCCTCCTCGGCTGACGACCACTACGAGTTTGCCACAAAGGGGAGCCAGGAGGGCAGTGAAGGCAGTGAGGGGAGTTTCCACAGCCACGAGAGCCACAGTGAAACGGAAGAGGATGACAGGAAGCCCAGCCAGAAGGAGGCCAAGGATGCTCTGGGGGACAGCGGGTACGCATCCCAGCACAAGAAGCGCCAGCACTTCGCCAAGGCCAGAAAGGTCCCCAGCGACACGCTGCCCCTCAAAAAGAGACGCACAGAAAAGCCCCCAGAGAGTGACGACGAGGAGATGAAAGAGGCAGCTGGGTCGCTCCTGCACTTAGCAGGGATTCGGTCCTGTTTGAATAACATCACCAATCGGACGGCAAAGGGGCAGAAGGAACAAAAGGAAACCACAAAAAATTGAAAACAAGTCACTGATTTGTTTTGAACTTATGGCCATTTGGTTTCAGCATGTCAGGAGATTTCTAATGATTTGTGGCAATATCAGCAATTTTTTTCTTTTTCTTTTGGTTTGGTTTTCTTTCTTTTCTTTTCCTTTTTTTTAATTTGCCCCCCTCTCCTTTGTTTTGGACCCTTAAGAATTTTATGTTTAAAGGAGATTGAAGCCATAGAACTCATATTGACACTCAGCTGTTTTACAAAAGCTTTTCATTATCTGAAGACAAAACCGAAAAAAAGCCAAAATTACCATTGCTTCCTACAGCCTGTCAGAAACACGTGGCTGAATCCGCAGGGATGTCAACTTCAGTTCCACGGGAACACACACACAGCACCTAGAAGGCACGTGTGCAAAGTAGTCATCGTTCAGACCCAGCCCTTAGGTTTAAAAAATCAGATGTTCCTCCGATTATATTCACTGAGTCAAGGCACATTGGAGAGAAGGAAGAGCCCCGTGTCCCCCTAGGAGCAGACCTAAGCAAGTGGCACCCAACATCCCAGGGTGCCAGGAAGGCTCTTGGCATTGCCACGCAGTGAGCACAAGGGCTCAGCCACCGGCATTCTGTGCCCCTTGGCCCTGAAACCTGGTAACTAACATCTTACAGGCTGAACATGGGACTCTTCAGATACATCAGGTGTCAGTGACTAAGGGGGAGAAACGGGGTACATTTTCAGTGATGTTGCTAATTAGTGGATTATGTTCTATATTACATTAAGAAAATGTTCCAAAGCCATAAGCCTAAAGGTTGGCCCTGTGCGCACGCATGCACACACACACACACACACACACACAACAACAACACACGCAATATGAGACTAAGAGAAAACTGGCCATGTCTTCTTAACTGCCCAAGTGAAAAGCAATCAAGCCCAACAAATTACAGTAGCTGTTAAGGAAGGAAATTATGGTGTAGATTCTTTTTCTGTCTAACAAATTATTTGATCCAAATGAAGAAAAAAGAAAGAAAGAAAATTACGGAACCTGCCATTTAGTGTTGTGATATATTTTTAAAAGATTTAAGGCACATTGATGGTCATAAACAAGTAAAACATGACAAAAAATAAATAAAATAATAACTCCTATACTGCCCTCAAAAAGGAGTTTACAATTAATGTCAGTCAGGATTCATCTTTGCAAAATCAATGATTTTCCACATTCAGCCAGTGTAGCCAGCAGAAATTTCTAATCCACAATGCATGGATTCCTTTGAAGAAAAAAAAAGAAAAAGAAAAAAATGACAAAAACAAACTTTTTTATTCAAAAATAACAAAGTTCTTGTAAGGTAAATAATGTATTTAGCATGAAGCATGAATTATTTTCATATAAATATAGAAATAGAGAAAAGGCTATGCCTCTAATTTTTAAGCCCTTAGGCTTAGAGGTTCTTTTGTTTTCTTTCTCTTTCTTCCTTTCTTTCTCTTTTTCTATTTTTTTCTTTTTTTTTTTTTTTTCTTTCAGATTATTTTGTTTTGGTGTTTTTAAGCAGGTGTTTAAGGTTTAACCTTCTTCAGGGACAAATTCTGACTGTTGGGGAACTTACTCTGCAATATAAAAATATCTTCATGCTCTGGTAGGGCTTGGATGGTTGAACTCTACACTGCCTTGTCTGCACTCAGCCCCCGACCCCCTCTGATTCTCTGCTGAAGAGTGTGTCCTTTCTCTTTGTCTTTACGTGTTTAACATGACGCAATAATTTGAGGGCAAACTTAGTAGTGAGTGTGTATGGTAGAATCAAGAGAATTATGGGACGCTTACTTGAGAAAATCATTACCATGATTTGGTTGTAGGAAAAAAAGGGCAGTGAATAATTATGCAAATTCACCAGAAGGGGAAACATGCTAATGGGCCTTATTAGGTGAGGGTACGAGATATGGTACCTGTGAAGGAGGAAGTGAGACAGTGGGCATTAGGAAGGCCAGCCCCAGATGCCATTTCGCAGTAAGAAGGAGAGGGCTGACCTTCTCTAACACCTCAGCACACTAACCAACCTGGAATTAAGACCGCCTAGATGGTGAGAGCTGAATTTAGACAACCAGACAATATCACACAGACCAGAAACTCCTGTTATCTTTGCCTAAAAAAAAAAAAAAAAAAGAAAAAATTTTTTTTTCTTTTTCAGAGATCCAAAGAGAAATCTCTAAAAGGGTATGATCTTCCATCCAAATGGAGGGAAGTCTTAAAATACAAACAGAAACACCCACTACCATGGCTCCAGATCTGATGGTTGAGGAGAAGGAGGGAACTGAGGTGACCTTGAACTTGTAAAAGGGGAGATTTGTGAGCCAGAACCAGGCCCATCTGGCAGGACTGGGTACTATCATGACTCCATCAGCCAGGACGCTGGGAATTAACTGGTGCATTCCCCAAACCTGCTGCTCTTTGGGCCGCTGATGAGAGAAACTAAGACATCTACACCTATAAGGAAGGTGGAGTTCTTTACCTCTCCCTGACCTTGAATACATCCAGCATATTCAGTCAAGGTGTAGAAGGGAAGATGGGTGTGTTTTTGCAGTGCTCTGTTCCCTCTTTCTCCCCAAGCGTCTGACACCATAAAAGCCATCCACAGCTCTGAAACCTGAGCCGCACTTTCATTTGTGCTGTCAACTGACCAAGCCCGAAAGACCACCACCACCTCAGTGGCCCACACCCAAGACATCCAATTCAGACTTCCCTCCAGAAGGGCAGAGGTGAACATTCAGTGCTGTTTCTGGCAGGGGACTTCTTCCAGTGAAAACCCCACTGTGGCTGTCTCCCCTCATTTCATTTTTCTAAAGGGGCAGAGAGGCCTCTTTTAGAAAAGAATAAAATGCAATGTGTGTGATTTCCTTTTCTGATCTCTTTGAGAAATAGAGAAATATCTTGTAAAAGTGTGTTCTTAACTCCAGAACCACTCTTTTTGCATAAATACCTCATCGGGCAGCTTTCTAAGTGTTATTTTCCTGAGCCTCCCTTGGCACCTTTGTCAGATCTTCTGGAAGACTTGTTGGGGAAACTTTAGTGAGGGTACTTTTTTTCTATTTTTTTCCTTCTGTTTTTGGAGGCATATACATTATGCATAACCAAAACAATGGCTCAATTGTGTTTAACTTTGTATTTTGATTGTTAAGGGAAAAAAAAGTATCAATATGTATGTGGCTGTTTGTAGTGACTTCATTACAGAACGAGGTTGTTCGTGTCCTTAAGCCAAGGGGCAAAAGGCACCCTCTCTTATCCCCTCCTCCAAGAGCAGTAGAGAATTTAAGCACAAAGCCTATTTGTGAAAGACTATTTTGCTTAAGTGTAATTCACTTTAGTCTTGGAATTCCTTTCCAAACATCAGGTGTTCTTTTAGCTTCCAAACTAGCATATGTATCCATTAGTCTGACAGATTCACCTGAACACTGTTCAGGGTGTGGTGTTTTTGCTTCATTTCTCCTGCTGGGAGAAGCGGGGATTCGTGTGTCATTCCAATATCTCACGTACTCACATGGGGCGGGGGTGGGGGGCGCGGGGAACTATAGCAATATTCAACTCAAAGATGCTTTGGAAAACAACCATCAGCACCACGATATCTACAGTGACTTGCTATTGGCCCTCGGACACATTTAAGAAGAAAAGACTGCAGCTCTTTTTTCTTAAATGAAATACATGTAGTTATTTTTATCCTACTATAATTGTCTCTTATCTAGTACTCTGTGGAAAAGGTTTGCATCCTAGATATTTTCCCAGCCTTATACCACAACCCCCGCACACACACTTCCCTCTCCCATCTCTAATCAGTGTACTTTGGAGAGTTCTTTGGTAAGGCCATCTATCTGAAACTAAAAAGGAACCAAACCCACATTTCGGTAGTTTGAGGAAACCGTGGCCAAGACACCTGGGGCAGTTTGCAGTCTTGGGGCAGAGTTTTGAAGAAGGAATGTGTCAGAGGCCTCCCCCAGGAATGGATTTTTCTTAAAGAGGCATTCAGTGTGGCTAGTGCCTGTTGGCCGCAGCAGGTGCCACCATGGGACATTTGGGAAGAGGTCGCTGTGTTGAATGGTGCCCCTGCCCAAGGGCTGGCACAGGGCAGTGGGCTCTGTAGAGTGGAAGCCGTAAGGATGGCTCTCTGCCTGCTCTGAGTCCAGTGCACCAGGTCTGCCCAGCATCATGTGCAGCTGACTCGAGTGACAGGGACTCCTCTGCAGGGCCTCCAGCCTCCTGCTGAAGGGCTCTTTCAGAAGGAATAGGAGTCTGTACAAGTGACCTACAGAGGAGGGCTTTCCCTATGGAACCGGATTAAATTCAATGTGATTTCTCTTTCCCTTTTGACTTTATTCAGATTGGAACTCAGTCCTTTCTGGTGGATCACAGCTGCCCCGATGTTGCAATTTAGTTTTATGTTTCTGTGGAGAAGTATCTTTCCTTTCATCTTCAGGATTTTTTATTTTTTTATTTTATTATTTTGCCACCAAAAGAAAACATTGGAACTCTATGTCCCCTCTTGATTGTGACTTACCAGTGTTGACAGTTAAGTCCTTAGTGTTGTAGGTCCCAGCCCACCAATACTATATCAAACACTGTTATGCACATAATGCAGCACTGTGATCTAATTTAAATAATACTTTTTTATTATTTATACTACTATATATAATATACATCAACACTTTTGCTATATAACCTAAGTGATAAACCCCGTTTAGTTACCTGCCAAACTCTGGACTTCAGTTTATATTGCAGTTAACACAGTTACAAAGTTGTAATGGTGTCTCTTTTTTCCTTTGTAATGGAATGTGTAAATCAAAGTGTATACATTGTGTAGTGTTCCTGTCTCTTGGAATTTCATGAGGATTTACACACGGCATTCAGTGTTCTATGTAGACCTACCTGCCTTCGTGAAGTCATCTGTTGACCCCTCTTCCTTTGAGGGAGCTCCGGCGGTGGGTGACTCCTGTGTCTGCTCTCCTGCTGGTTATTCTTGAATTAAGCACAGACTCGTCAGCTCGGTTGCTTTATCATGAATAATGTGTGTGACCCTGGCGTTCTTCCACAGTCGAGCAAACAAAGTGCTAGCTTCACTGACCAAAAATTAAGGAAGGAAAACACCATTTTTAAAACGATCCATCTTTTAACAGCCGAAACCAATGTGTCTATGGTGCTGCATCTTGCCGTTGTGCTTCTGAAATCAGACAGAGGTGAAAAGACCCTTTTCTGAATTACCGTGAGATGCTCACACTACCCTTCCTGTTGTTTCGTTAGTGTTGAAACCGAGACTATTTATTTGGAATATATACAGCAGTGTTTTTCCACTGTGTTTCATTTGCAAAAGTGGAGAAAAAGCCTTCTCCGCCTTTCGCAAATAGTTGATATTCCATATTGGATTCTCAAAGACTTCGATATGGTGAACCTAGAAATTGTATTTTATCCTTTCATGACTGGCCTGAGTTCCCCATCCCCCACCCGGTAGAGGAAACGTAGCACACTCTCAGTTAATAAAATGCACCATTTCTTGACTGTATGTTGAGGCCATCCAAGCTCATAGCTGATTCAGTAACCAGTTTCATGCTGTGTCATTCACACTCACTACTTAAATTGCCATGGTGAAAATGTGGAGGAAAAAAGTATCCATGTATGTCTGGGAAGCATATACCTTGTACATTTTTTATACTCTTGATTCTGTAACATTTCTGAGTTGTGTTTTTGTTTTACAGAAAAAAAGGAAAAAAAAAAACAGTGATAAAGCAATCAGGAGACCAAGAGGTTTACGATTGATGCTTACTTATGGTCAACTGACCTTTGCTGGCCAATAGATCTAGATGGCCAAATTAACTTACAAGAGTAATAATTTTCTCAGAAGCCAATCTTTTTCTGTATGAAACTGCCAATATCATGAATAGAAAGGGAGAACAATAAAGGCGCAAGGAAGTGATGTTCAGTTGTGTTTGTGTTAACCTCAAGGAGCAGTTTGGAGATGGGCAAAATCAGCCAGACTCTAGGGACTTGGTGGCGTTGCTTTGGAGGATCCATACTTGCATTTTGCATTCTTCATATGTAATCATATTGCCAAAGACAAACTATTTCATCATTTATTGTAAATAACACTTTTCCCCAGACCTACCATAAAGTTTCTGTGATGTATTGTCTTCCAGTTGCAATAAAAATTACTGAGTTGCATCAATTGAAAAAAAGCACTGTGGCATATTGTGTGCTCTGTCTCTCTGTATGCAAATGCTGAGAGTAAACTCATGTCTGTGTCTTCCCTGTGGTAGGGTGGGTGTGCAGGGCTTTGCAGTCTGGTTTTAAGTTCTCAGCTGCACTTCCTGTCCCCATCCCCTTGCATGCTTTCATTCTGGGAGAAGTCACACACCTGTCTGCAAGTACACATACAATCAGAGGCTTGACTCACCTGTGCATCTCAGGAATTCCAGCTCTGATATGAGAATCTGTTACACAGTGGGCCTTCCAGCCAGGGCCTTACAACTTGTGGTTAGATGGAGCTTGTTTTTCATTTAACAGTTGTCAAATAATAAGCTGATGCATTTTAGGACTGGAGCCCAACAGCCTCCCCAGAACTGTTTTGTGTAACTCCATAGTAAAATACTTGTGGGGCATATGACTAAATCCCCCTTAAATACAGTGATTTATTTGAAAGGGATTGAGAGTTCTACTTTTTCCCCCATCTGCATATCAAACTGAGTCCTAAAAATGTATAATGCAGGAAAACACCACATGATGGACAATCTGAAAATAAAGTAGGAGTTGATTTTGTAATCTCCCTAGGATAACAGTTCCCTCATTAACTAGGTCCACTCTGCTCACATCATAAAACCAGAAGGTCGTACGAATTGTATTTGTCAATAATAAATAAATGTTTTTAAAAACAAAACTGAAAAGGATGTTAGAGACTGTCAAATATAGACTCCCTGACTTATTATAAACCAGTCATCTGAGATACAGAAAAGTTCAGGAGTTTGCCAGAAAAATGCAGCTAGCCAGTAGCAGAGTTCAACTGAGAGGAAATTTTCTTTCCTGTCTATTGACATAGCCATCTATTTAGTACATAATCATTGGATCTGTAGAATCATAGCTGGAAGCCCCCACCATGTACACACTTAAGATACCTTAACAAGATAAGGTTATGCATTTTGTTCAAAATGATTTTTTTTAAATGTTGTCTTACTTTTCAGTGTTTACTTCTGGCTTATATGACTAACACTATATGAGCAACTTCACAAAGATGGCAATTTACGTATTTTCAACTTGTCTTGTGCTTAGATATAGTCTGTTGGGCTCATAGAACAAAAGTGTCGTCAGTGACACTCTTCATAGGATTTTCAAAAATGAGTTCCAACGGCAATGAGTGATAATCCCAGTTTCATCACACTAGTTTTTTTTTCTCTTACAAACAGTACTCCTTAGCTGCTATTTTAATTTTATTACTAGCACAGTTGCATTATTTTCCATATATTTAATGACCACTTATTTTGTCTGATTCATCTATATGGATTCTTTATCCATTCAACAGAGAAAAATCAGAGTCATGGACTTCTCTTGCAAAAACCCTGATTAACCATTAAATAGTGCCGGGATGACCAAAATACATCATCTGCCCTTAGATGACCCCCTCATCTTTAGACACTCCTAATGGTTCTTATATTGGCACAGAAATCCTATTACCTGAAACATTTTGGATTAGCCTAAGAAAAACACAAATTCAAATTACCTTCTACATGGCAACCATTTCATGTTTGAAAACAATGGTAATTACTTCCTTAAGCCTCTTCCAGAATAAATATTCCATGTCCTGCCATGTCGTTCCCTATCCTGGACATGTTCCAGCTTGCGATGAGAACAAAGCACAAAATTCCAGGTGCAGTTTAATGATGAAAAACTGTCACCTCCAATTTAGATTCTTTTTCTATTAATGTAACCAAACTATTGATTCACCTTGAACTTCCTATTAGCTAAAACAACTAAGTCCTAGCTGTTGGTATACTTCTCCAGAAGTATTTTGGATCAAAGTGTAGGAGTTTCTGTTTATCTCTGTTCAGCCTCATCTTAGATTTGGCCCCTTGCTCTAAAACAGCTCAGACTGACAGTAGGGTAGGAGTGTGAAGGGTCTGAGTTTGTAATCCAAACCATTTGCTGTCTCAGTCCATTTTCCACTGCTAAGAATACAGTTCCACAGACTGCATAAGTTATAAAGAAATAGATTTATATTTTGGCCAATAGATCTGGTCCAAGGTCAAGGGGCTACATTTGGTGGTCACCTTGTACTGGCAGAGTCCCAAGGCAGTGCGGGGCATTACACTCCAAGACACAGGTGTGCACAGTGACCCAGCCAAACTGGCTGCTATTAGCAGACCCACATGAGTGCACCAGTCCATTCATGAGGATAGAGCCCTAATCATCTCTTAAAGGTCCTAACAGGTCCCACCTTCTAGGGTCTCTTGGAAAATGAATTTCAACACGAGATTCAGACAGCACAGACCATATTCAAACCATAGCACTTGCTTTCCTTCCAGGACTCATCCAATCACAAATTTGAAAATATCTCATGTATGGATGGATCAGGACAAAGCTGGAAATGTGTGGCATGGTTCTCGAGACTCTTTTGTAAGTCAACTTTCATTTGCACTTACAGGCCTATCATTCAGTTAGATATGTTTGAACGTGGCTTTCTTGAAGATGTAGCCTACATTTATTTCTTCATCCAGTCAAAAGTTTATTTAAAAGCCCTGGATCTCCAGGTGTAAGTCCATAGAATTCCTTCATAGAAAAGGAAATAAATTCGACTCTCTGTTACTCTAAATTATGCAAATTTGAAATTGATCAATGGAAAAGAATAAAAATTCACTTACTGTATGACCCGTGAAATAATATAAATCCCATTTTATTCCCATGGGGAAATGTCTTAATTTATGCAGTCATTAAATCAAATGCATTCTTAAGGAAAGTATTCCCCAAATAAAAAGTAGCCATCATTCACTCATTTATTCATTCACCAAGTATGTTTTAGCCGGAGCTGACTTCCATGCTAAGAACTTAAAAGCCATTCTTAAAACAGCTAAGCCAAGAGTTCCTCCCAGGGGCCTGCGTGGAGACCGTGGATCAACTGTGTTCAGAGACTACCTGCTCCTGTTCACAGCTAGGAGCATAATGCTTGGTAGTATTTCTTCGCTGTGTGCAATTCTGTTTAGGAGACTGCCTTGTCTAGCATGTTGTTAGCCTCTAACTACAGCTAAATGCACTTGAAATAATTGGCTTCCTTTAAAAAAAAACAACCCTCAGAAGTTGAATTTGTTTGCTTCCGGTACCTATTTATTTTTAAATACTTGGCCCTTTACACAGTATCACATCCATATTTAATCATCTAAAGCTTCAATGATCTGAAAAGGCTGTGCAAAAACCTGGAAGGATAGAGAAAATTGTAAAGAAAAAATAGATTGAGGACATTTTTAATTTTCTCCTTCAGAGTCATAACCCCCTTGGTTTTTTGGTTTTTTTTTGTTTTGTTTTTTGTTTTTTTTTTTTGTCAGCAACTGCTATATGCCAATCCTAATAGGTGCTGGGGACACAGATGAAAAACCTGGCTCCTACCTTCAGGCGTGATCACGTCCAAAACTCCAGCTGTGCCAATTAATGAAGATCTTACCAGCAGCTGCGATATGATTCCCCAAACTGCTCAGTAGTTGTTGGTCTTTTCTAGACATAAGAGCGTTGGTTACAAAGTAGAATTCAGGCTTTGTCTTCCTCTCTCTCTAATCTTTCACCTCTATCAGCTGAAGAAGGGTGGAATAAGAGCCTGTTTGGTGTCCACAGAGAGTGTCATCCCTCCCTTAGATGAATTATTTCTTGATGGACTCACCCTTGCTGCCTGTTCTATAATAAAAATAATTGAGGAGGTTTCTTCTCTTCTGCCCAATGCTTGAAGTTCTGAACTTATAAACAGCTCCCATCCCTGTCCTTCTCTCTGCTTTTTCTCCCCATCATTTAGCCATCATCATTCCTGTCTCAAAATTGCTCAGCATGCAAAAGATCGGAGAAGTTGAGTTGTACAGGATGCCTGCATAGGAACAAGGGTGAGCAGAGACGCACAAAGCATCCTTGGATTGTCAGGCTAAGCCTCCGCCCACAACTCTCAGTCACTGAACATAGAAACATAGCTCTTGCTTCCAAGAACTCACCACGTCCCACCTTCTATCCAAAGGTGGATCGTGGCAACAAGTTTTGTTCTGAGTTCAGGGAGAATGTGCTCGTGTCTGCTGATTAACAGGTGGTCTTCTTGTGTAATACAAAAAGCACCATTTTTTGATGCTTAATTTTTTCTGCCAGTCCATTTCTTTTAGACTGAAATTTTGATCTAACCATCCTAAGAGCAGGGAGCTACTCTACATTTTTCCATTTTTATTGACAATAACTAATTCTTTGGGAATGAAAAATGTCAAAATTTAGGAGAGATACGTACTTCATATCCAAGTTAATTTCCTTTATACTGCAAGGGTGGACTTTCTTCTCTGTATTCTACTTATCACTTCATGACATGAACACACGCTACATGAAATTAGTCTTTAGCATTTTTATGAGACGGTCACAAAGCGTAACCTGTCCATCCCAAACCAAGCGTCCAACAACCCCCAGCTCTTTGTGACTGCTTTATAGTCTTCCAGTTCCTCTGGAATCCAGCACCAAATTTTGTCACTTGTCATAAATTCACCTCTGATTGTCCTTTGTCCTTCAGCCCACAGCCATCCTCATGGGCAGCCTCTGTGACTTCAGGAAAGCCATTTGCCTTTTCTGGGATAGTCTGTTCGATGGATTGGAATGCCAATTGCTGAACCAGTGCCGGACCGCAGTAAAGTTCTTGGTGAATGACAGGATGTAATTAGTGAATTAATTACACCAGGAGTGCAATGCACATGTCTCATCTGACAGTATTATTGTCAGATGAGAATTAAGATGCAATATGTTCTTGGTTACAACTTTGGAAACTAGATCACCATACTGTGTTATTTTTTCTCCTGGCTCCCCTGAGTTCTCCAAAACACACAGTATCAGGGCTCATCTCTGCAGATCGGTACAAAGTTAAGATGATTTATTCATTTATGCAACAAGCACATACTGCAACCATGAGCCAAAGTAAGCCTGTCCTCTTTTAAGTTGTTTATCTCAGGTATTATGATGACAAAAAAGATAACGTGCCCACCCACAGGAGTGAGGTCAGCTCTTTCTTCAGTCTATGAGTTCAAATGCTAACATCTTCTGGAAATGCTTTCACAGATGTAAAAACACACCCAGAAATAACATGCCAGCTATCTAGGCATACCTTAGTCCAGTCAAGTTGATACAAACAATTCACCAACACGTGATGGACTAAGAGATAGTGGAGGAACCAAGAAGATAAAGCCACGGGACCACAAGACAGCCCAGACCTCAGGAAGGTGAGAAGGCATCTCTGCTCTTGGGTTGGAGGCAGACAGGGTTGCAGGAAGATTCCACAGGCCCATTAGGGCAGGAACCAGAGCCATGGAGGAGACAAAATCCTGTACAGAAGCTCTTTCCTCCTCTTGCACTCAGTCATTCATCAGTGCCCAAACTAGAGGGCAGGCAGAAAACAGTTTCTCTGAAGTTGGCCAGGCAGCTGTGCAGAGCTGAGCTAGCTGAGCAGAGAAAGGAACACAACTGAAACTAATAGTAGACAACAGGATCATTTGACCCAGATGTGGCAGAAATGAGGCAAGGCCAAGTGCAAGGATCCCTGCACTGGCAAAGCATTGCTGGGAGAGCTTCAGCCAAATTGGGGTTTCATCTGAAGGAAATCATCATTGGTCAAGAGAGGGACCAAGCTTCTTACAAATCAAAGACAACAGAAGATTTTTCTTCATTTTCTGGGGTGAAGTAAAGTCCAGTAATTTTCACTGGCTGGGAACATGGTTCCAAAAATGCTTCTCATGATAGACATGGATCACTTTGTGTCCACAGTCAACTTGTCTTAAAATCTGTTGAATTTTTGTGTATCTGTCACCATCATTCTGTGTCCTTGTGGAGTCTGGGCCCCAAGATAGAGTGAAGGACTTAAGTGCTTGGGTTGCTGCAGCTGCTAAAGAAACTTTGTGCTGGCAGAGAAGTGGGTTGGGCAGAAAAGTGGGAAGAGAGAAAAAGAAAACATATACCACCTCTAAACAGCAATACGCTAGGTTAATCCTGTTCTACAGTCAACAAATTTACAGGCAGAGCTGAGTAGACCCTAATTCAAGAGTTAGGACTGCAAAGGGCATTTTATCCCCTGTCAGTCACCCATCAGACACCCACAGGCCCAAGTGAAGTGTCTGTGGTTTTTGCAAAAGTAGCCTTCATGTTCCTGGACGTAACCCAGGCAGCAGTTTTCATAACCTATGCATCAGAGGTGCTACCTAAGCAAAGCTACTGGGAAAGTAATAATGTGTTTGCCAAGCTCTGTGATCTCCAGAGTTAGGGATCTTTAAGACTACTAAGAGCAAGTGAAGCTAGAGGGTTTTTTCTTATTAATAATTTCTTATTTCATGCAAACATTGTGCTTCTGTAGTTTTATCCGGGTCTCATGTTGGGCCTGTTGACAAGAACACAAGGGTACGGAAAAGACAAGCCATGCTACGAAGAAGAATCATTTACTGCACCCAGGGCTTATTTTTTCCTAGCCTTTGTGCCCATGATGGCACCCTGAGGGTGCCTGTCTGAAGGACATCAGGTACCCTCAGGAAAACACATTGGTCCACTTTCTCTTACCCGTCCTCTCCACTGCAACCAGCATGACCAGTCACCAGTAGGACACTTAGCTCTGGTGCCCTCTCTGCTGTATGACCCCAAAGTTCTCATTCTGTAGCCTGGAGTGGGAGCCTATCACACCAGCCCTCCAGATGACTTCCCAACCATCCCCTCCCATGCCTGCACTGACTCCAGGTGCTTGGTAAATTGCACTTCCCACAATGTTCCTGGTGTGCTCACTACATTCTTATTGGCCTTTTGGTATTCTGGTGTCTTAGTGTCTTCTGTCCCTTTGCAGTGTTCCCAAGTTTTCCTCTCTGTGTTCTGTTTTCGTGTAACTGTGGTTATTCCCATACTCCAGTGCTCTCCTGGGATTCAAGTGAACTGTCTGACCCAGCTCACTGGAAGAGTAGGACTCTTGCCCTGTGTGTTTCTCTGCCCCACAGCCTGCTGTGGTATCTGGCATACCTTGGTTCCTTGGTTGGTGTGTCTTGGATGGATGGCTGGGTAAACGTGAGCTATTGCTCGGATCATAGATTGCTTGATACGCAAGAGAGTCTTGCATCCCCTTCTTTACCACAGCATGACACAGGGCAGAGAGGAGCTATGAGCACACTCAGAAGTTTTTGAAGATGCAGTGTCCCTTACTCCCACACCCTGTCCTCCCACCAAACAGCGCCCATGAGGCTTTGCTCACCACTTTGCTTGGGGACTCCAGGATGGAGAGGGAACACTTTGGCTTGGCTTATTCAGGCCACATCCATGCTAGGTTCTCCATTTCTGGATGATGCTGCATCTGTGGCCAGCTGGGCGAGGGACCTGGCTTCCTCCCTTTGAACTCTTGCCCCATAACTGTCACCACTCTAAGAGCTCTTATGGGGTCTAGACAAGGAAGACAAGGAGGGAAAGGACAGCCCTTCTCCTAGACCCATGGGACTTCCTCCAGGTCAATCACCCCTTGGGGGGGAGGGTGGGGACAGCCAGTTCTCCTCTGGTTTCTATCTACAGAATAGAGCTGGGAGAGAACCCAGGTACCCCTGCTCTTTCGCTGGCATTTGGCTTCACCCTTGTATGCCAGCTGGCCACACCAGCGCCATTTCTCCATGGGAAATCACACCACCCACGTCTTTGTACTGGTGCTCTCAGTGTGGCTAAATCAAAATTTTCAAATCATCATTAGGGAGAATTGATGTTCTTGTCTGGCTTCTAATAACAATCAATTCTGTCTCTGGCTCTTTGCTAAGCAGGTGTCATTGAGAACAATCACAATTTGTGAACCTCCTCGGTGGCCTTGAATTTGCACTTTCTCCAGTGGGTAGGAATCAGAGCATCTTGTTGCTATTCTGCTCGCAGTCACACAACATGCTCAGCTGCACAGTGAGTGTCCGTTCCTGTCTGTATTAGTGTGGCACATAGGCTAATGAGAAAACAAGTCTGCTCTTGAGTACAGCCTCTCAGGGAGGGGCTGCTGGCTGGCCCCTTTGCTGACCTGAGTCATTAAGGCAAAGTGGTTGGTGACAAGCTAGGTTTCCAGCCCAGCTCTGCTGCCTACCAGCTATATAACCTCAGGCAAATCACTAAGCCTCTCTGAGGCTCTATTGGCATATCTGTAGGGTATGATAAAAATAGTACCCACCATCTAGGTTAAGAGGATTAAGTAAAATGATGCATAAGAGAAGGGATTAATATTTGGTACATCTAAGGGGCTCAATGGATGATTACTGTTGTTTTATTGTTGTCATTTGCTATTATTTTATCCTTAGGAACTTAGAACTACATAGTCCAGCCTTTATCTCTGTTGATGCTCACCAGTATTGTAGCCACTAGATATATGTGGTCACCATAAAGCATTTGAAATATAGAATCCAAATTGAGATGTGCTATAAGTGTTAAATACATCCTAGATTTTGAAGATTTACTATGATAAAGAAAATATAGGATAGTTCATTAATACATTTTAAAAATACAAGATGTGCATTGCAGTAACATTTTAGGTATGTTGAGTTAAATAAAATACATTATTGAAATCAATTTCACCTGATTCTTTTTACTATGGTTCAAGTGGCTGAAAACTTAAAATTATGCATGGTGCTCCTTTTTCTGGACACCTATTCTATATGGAATCACTTTCAAAGAAATCCCACCAATAGCCAAAAGTAATCAACAACAAAAAAGCAAGCAACAAACAAAAACCCCTAAGTCTTGACCTTATATCTCTTTAAAAGAAACAAGAAGCAAAAAATTAAATATCATGTAAAGTTCTCATATTGCCTTCCTTTCCTCCAAGTTTTCTTGCTCCTAATGCTGTTATGAAACCTTTAACTGGTCACCTCCCCACCCCACTACTACATGCATTTTCCCCTCTCTACCTGTCCTAGCAGCTCAACTTGTGTCCTTGGTCCCAGTTACAGGTTGAACTGTGTTCCTTGCGAGTTCTTATTTTGAAGTCCTACTCTCCTTTCCTACTCTCTATTCCTCTCCTTCCCCTCAGGCTTTGCCTTTTCTACCTAGTCACTGAATTAGAGTCTCCAGGGAATTTGTCTCTGGATTTCCCAATGAGCTGAGCGAGACAGAGCCTATTACTATTAACCAAGGTCCCACAAGGTTGATGGACAAGCCAGGTTGCCGAAGGGTTAATATAAGACAGAGGGTGTCCTTTGGGGACTTTATGCTGCCTCTGCAGTCCAAGGAGCCCTGACCCTAGATCTGCATTGTGTGTTTTATGGGATGTCCAGGGGTGCAGCGTTTAGAGTTCACTATGATATGCCTGTATAACAAGGCGGTTCCTAGTACCCGGGTCCCTAAGAAGGTGAATTAGTCAACTTGGTGAGCTCAAAATTAGAACCAAAAATGTCTTGAGAAAGACATTCCACCAAAGCCACAGAAACCCTGGGAGAAGTACCCTGGCTGGAGGCCCAAGGCCCCAGTGCCTGGGTTGCTGATTCCCTCTTGGCCAGGCCTGAATAAGCATAAGGAAATACTTGTTCCTTGGCTTTCTGTTCTTTTCTTTTTTTCTTTTCTTCCATGAGGAATCTTTGCTGCTCTGATTATAAGATTTTCCTCTAACCTATACACTTGACTGAGACACTTGATTGAGTTTCAACTCATCAATTTTTTCTTTAAGAGTACAGCCTGTCCCCCATAGACTTGATTTTGGGGGACAACTTATGTTCTTGGCCACTATTATGGGTTGAGTTGTGTTCTCCTTGAATTTATACATTGAGGTCCTAACCATGGAATGTGACCTTGGAATTGACCTGGGAATGTGCCCTTATTTGGGAATAGGGTCTTTACAGAAATAATGAGTAAAGATGAGCTCATATGGGAATAGGGCTCCTTCAACCGTTATCTTTATAAAAAGGAGACACATGGATGCAGATTCATAAGGAGAAGGAAATACCATATGAAGATTGCAAGCTAAGGAAACACCAGAAACTGGGAGAGGTCTGGAACTGACACTTCACTGGAACCTTCTGAAGGGAGCACAACCCTGCTGGTACCTTGATCTTGAATTTCTGTTGTCCAGAACAGTGAGAGGATCAATTTGTTGTTTAGACACTGGGTTTGTGGTACTTTGCTATGGCAGCTACAGGAAGTGAATGCAGACACCAGCATCTCAGGAAGCCTGAACAGATGGTTGTCCTTGCTGCCATAGTAGGTAAACGCTTCCTAAGTTCACTCTGGAAAAGAGATTTTATTTTAATGCTTTAGGGTGATCACCTATAACCCATAGGCACTAATCATTTTAATAATGTTATAAACAATATTTTTGTGTGTATATGTGGTTTCTTCAAAAACACACATTCTACTGTAGTAAAATATAAAACTTATCATTTCAATCATTTTTAAGTGTGCCATTCAGTGGCATCAAAATCTTTTAAAATACGATTTATTTAAATTCTTAGCTTTATTTATTATGAGGATGGCTCATAAATCTCTGTAAGGAAACTTGCTTTTTTATGCATTCAGATTATTTTCAAAATTGATATGGGAAATAGTAAAACGTACTATTTGTGTTTGACAAGTATATTTGAAGATATTGGGCATTATAGTTCTCAAGGACCCAAGTCAAGGACCCAAGACAAAGTTTTCTCAGAGCTCAGAGCCAAGGCTTAGGTTGAAATATGGAGGTTTTCCCCCCATGAATAACTGTTCTACAGTGAGAGAAACGTAGGGTATAGAGCTGCCCTTTGTCTGACTTCCAAGAACTTTGGATTTCGTTTCTACAACTTTCTTCAGCTGAGAATTCTTGGTAACGCTTGTTTGTTTTTCCCTTTTTGAAAGTTGTTCTTTTTTGCTTCCTCAGTATTGGTTTTATTGTTCCTTGAGAAGGACAATAAGCTCCCTCAGTTCTCTTTTTGGAAGCCTGCAAGATATGAATCAAAAAACTTAAAGTAAATGACCCAAAGCAATAAAGTTTGGGAAGATAGGAGAGAAGGATAATTATACCAGAGGCTTCATCTTAACCACTCCCCTCCCCCAGTTCATTCCTCAGCTAGGTGACATGCATTGTGAGCACATGGCAGAAGGTGGGAAGGATTAAAGGTCCCACCACCTGAATAAAGGCTGTGAGTGAACACAGGACCATGTCACCGTATATCTCCTTTAAAGTTGTTTTGTGACTCTGCTAAATGTGGGATCAGCCAATTCTGCAGGGACCCAATTTAATCATCTTTCTGTATCTGCAGTCAATAGAAAGCTGCTCCAGAAGCTTTACAAAGAGCCAGCATCCTGATAATGCCTTGTGGGACTATTCATGAGTTCCAGGGCACAGTGGAGTC
The DNA here is from genome assembly GCA_004027295.1 of Dolichotis patagonum. NCBI lineage: Eukaryota > Metazoa > Chordata > Mammalia > Rodentia > Caviidae > Dolichotis > Dolichotis patagonum. Next base: position 136,611 of record PVJX010001684.1, read on the forward strand.
AGCACATGATGAGACACCCCCCCCCCCCGCGCGCACGCGCCCGCATTGTTTTTGTGGAATTTCTCCAGCAGGGGCAGAGGATGGTGTCTCTGCAGGATCCATCTTTGTCTGCTCCACCCAGTGGACTCCTGGTTCTCTGTCTTGTGCTCCTGACACTGTAGGAGCCCTCTAGGAGCAGACATGAAGGCAGGAGGCCACCCCATCTTGCACACAACAAGGCCTACAGTGAAAGATGCTCAACATTAATCACTCTTACGCTCCGGATAGGGAGTCCTTTTTGGCAGAAAAAGAATTCAAGGTATAGGAAGAATATGGATAACCCAAGGTGTTGGAGACTGAAAAGGAAAATCAGCAATAGAGCTTCTGTAGGGCAAGATCTGGGTTATGGATGTCACAGTTCTGACCCACCTTAGTTTCTCTACGAACTTGTTAAGAGGCTCCTTTTATTATCACCATTTTACAGGTGAGGAGATGGAGGCACAGAGAATACTAATAACTGGCCCAAGACAAAGACGTAAGTAGAGGAATGGAATCAGAACCTGAGGGACGTGGCTACCGATCCCGGGGCCCAAATGGAGCAGTATAGAGCTCCCAGGCACTAAACAGGTCTTTGCTTCTGCCATCAACTCCCCTTGCAGGTCACATAGAAGCCCTCGAATAGGTATCCTAGGCCCTCTGTTTCCTGTGGCCTCCTCCTTCTCTCCTGTTTTCCGACCCTGAAGCTAGCACTCTGAGATGTAGGTTCTCATCCAGAATTCCTGCATCCTTGGGCTGCAGGGATCCTCAGGCTGCAGGGATAGTGGTGAGTCATTTGCCGAGCATGTATGAAGCACTACGACTGCAAAAATGAACAAACACGCAAACATTCAAACAAACAAACAAGAACACAACATCTCTGTATCCCACTGTGGGTTTGTTAGTGCCCCAGTAGAGAATGTACATGCCCAACACATTCTTCTTTCTTTGCATGAACTACTTTAGCAGAACAGGACTTCCACATGCTGTTAGGCTGCGGATCTGGCACTTTATTCATTTTACTGAAGAACTGGTCCCATAAGTAGAAAAGTAAATGCAGTGAGAAAAAGTACCACCTTCTTCCATGATAATAAAACAACTCTGAATTTGTCAGCTTTCTCATCGCTACGGTCGCAATGCCTGCGACTTAAAGGAGAAGAAGTCTAATTGGGCTCACGGTTTCAGTTCATGGTTGGTTGGCTCCAAAGCAGAAATATCATCAGGGAAGGACATGGTAGAGTGACGCTGCTCAGTTCATGGCAGCCAGGAAGCAGAACAGGGGAACAGTGCTAGAGATGAAGGGGCCAGGGGCCAGATACAGACTGCAAGGCCTTGCCTCCGTGGCCCACTTAGCCATACACAGAGGTGTTCCCTGCCCTGCCCCTGGGAAGATCCCACAGTCAGTGAGGTTTATATTCACATCCTACCTGCCCCAGCCACAGAGCAGCCCCTGGACTGAGTGCTCTGCCAGCCTTGTCTCGTTTGCCTCCGTGTGGCAGGAGGACTGTCATTCCCAAAAGATTAAGCAACTCATCCACAGATTCACATCACAGCTATGCAGTGGTGGAGCTGAGACTTGAACCCAGGTCTGTCAAGGCCCGGCTAAAGAAAAGCAGCTGTGTGCTTTAGGCTCAGGAGGCGCAGCGGGCGACATCATCACAGTTGTTAGCCTGCTTTGTTGCCTGTGTCCCAGGAGCTTTCCTTAAAGGTCTGAGCCACCCCCCCCCCCCGCAGGGCAGTCCTGCTTCCTCCATGGTCAGGGGCTGGGTGAGCTGACCAGTGTTCCTGCCTGAGCCCTCTCCTATGTGGACACATTGTGCAGTCACGCTCTGGGTCTGGGGACTGCTCATGTCTGCCTAGAGTCCATGAAGGGCCTTGACCAGTGACCAGATCTCATGCTGATAAGATGTCTCGCCACCATCCTCTAGAGCCACATGCCCTAGGGAGGCATCACTGGGTCCACTTTCTGTAGTCACACTGGGGCAGGCCAAAGATGAGGCAAGATCACACAGGACGGTACCCAAGGATCAGTGCCAAGTCCTCTCCATGCCCTCACTTATCACTGGAGGGTCTTTGAAAGCTGTCCCTGAATATCTTGTACAAGAGTGACTGAGAACATGAGGGGACCCCCCCACCCTAGAATCTAGGGGTCTGCACTGGATTTAGGAGCAGCCCAGAGGCGAGCAGCAGCTCTGTCCAGCTGGCTCAGCTGCTCTCAGCATGAGCAAGGGCTGCAGGGGCACCCAAGCTCTCCCGCTTCTGAAAAAGGGGCAGCAGAGCCCTGGGCTGGGAGGCCAATGTGAGCAGAGCAACCCCACAGTACTGTGGAAGCTATCAGTGCCCCCCAGGGGCTTTGGCTCTCACATTCAAGTACCTGACAACAGCACTGCCAGGGCAGGCAGGAAAGTAGAGGCCACCCCCACAGCCTTCAGCCAGTGACAGGCAGAAGGTGGCATCTACATATGGCAGATCCTTCCACTTAGGGTAGATGCTTTGAGTGTGTGCTCTGCCCCTGCTACTCAAAGCAAAGCCCAAGGACCAGCAAAGTCCAGTTCCCAGCATCCCTGGGAACTGCCCGGAACCTCTGGATCAGAGTCTGCATGTTCATAGCCCCCAGGATTGGGCAAGTCTGCCCAGTCAGAGAAGCGCTGTCCTGTGCTGAATCCCAGAAAGTCCCCAGGGGAACAAAGTCTCCATTGCCCACAGTAACAATCTGCCCCTCACCAAATCTTTTAAAAATTCCCCAGGATTTTGTGTTTCTCAACCTGCCTACCTGTCTGCCACCAACACAGAGCTCCCTGGATCTCCTCCCAATTAAACTCCATTGTCAGGTGGGGGCAATGGCTCTCACCTATAATCCCAGCTACTCAAAGAGGCCGGCTGGTAAATTTGAGTCTAGCATGGACCACTTAGCTCTTTCTGTTTCCAAATAAAAAGAAAAAAAAAAAGCCTGGAGATGGAGCTCAGTAGCCTTGGTTCAATCCCCACTATTGCAAGCAAAAACAAAAACAAAATCACTGCATTATCTAAAGGTCTCCTCCTGGGGAAACACACTCAGAATTCCACCCTTTCAAGCTGTGCAATGTTGAGCAAATGAAATGGGAAAACTACTAGTTCTTAATTGTCAAGATTCTTTATTAGTAGCACAGTTCATCATAGCTAAGTCTTGGAAGCAGCTTATATATGTCCATCAACAGATGAACGGATAAAGCAAATGTATTTATACACAGTGGAGCACTATTGTGCTACACAGAAGAAAAAACTTTAATCATCTGTAGGAAAATGGATGCACCTTAAGACCATATGTTAAGTGAAATAAATCAGACACACATGCTTAAATATCATATGGTTCCTCGTGTATGAGCAAATCCAAAATATAAACGAAGAGCAAAATAAACGATAATAGGACATAAGAAGATAGTTCTCAAATAGGAAGGAGATCAGAAGATGGGGGGAGTGGAAAGGAGAGGAAGGAAAGAGAATAAATAAAGAAATTCAGATGTGTTGTGTACAGGTACTGGCTTCTACAAGGAATGCAGATACTCTACTGCAAACGTATACAACAGCAACAACCACAAAACTCTTCTAAGTGTGAAAGCAGGAAGTTCTTGTGTAGAGTTTGCCTACTCTTCATGGAAGATCATAGCCCTCTGTAGATACTGGTGACAGTTAGTACCCTCCTTTGCTTCTGAAGCCCCTTCAGTCCTCTGTGTCCTGTGAGCACCCGTGCATCTAGGTCACACAGGAACTGTGTGAACACGGATTAGAAAGGGACTTCAGACTGGAGATAGAAAAGGGATTGAATCCAGCTGGGCTGCCAGTTTGGACCTGCAATTTCACAGCTCTGAGCTTTGGTTTCAATGTCTGTGAAATGGGAATGTAAGTATCGACCTTACAGAGCTGTTTGGAAGGAGAAATTAGACCCTGTGCAGAAAACACCCATCAGTGAGGCAGGCATGCAACAGGTACTCAGAGAATGCTTGTTGAGGGAAAGGTAGGATGGATGGTGTTTTGAAGTCTGTAGGGGTAGTGGCACCTTTCTTAACCTGGGAAACACCCCACTGTGATTCTTCACCCCAGTGCTGCCTTGGCCTGAGCAAACAGGAAGAATCAATAGTCAAGAAGGCCTGGCCTGCTGCTATCCCAAACGAGGTTCAAGTTCTTGCATCTTGTCCAGCCAGAAAAGATATTATCTCATGAAGTCTAATACCTTACTGGGCAAAGACAGCATAAATCCCTGAGGCACTATTGTTCTTTGTGACCAATCTGGGGAGGACTATCAGGTGAGATTTGCCAGAATGAAGATTGCATTGGGAGGGCAGACATGTTCTCCTGCTCCTAAAATGTGAGGAAATATTCCCTTCTCAGAGACAATGGAGACACAGAGATGCTGCCTCTGAAAAAAGGCTGTAGTATCAGCATCGCTGAGGGAGACTCCACTACCTTACAAAACTCTTTTCTAGCTGCAAAATTGAAACAAGACCAGTGGGTTAGCTTCCTGTCACCTTGACAAATACCTGGGATAAGCAACTTATAAGAAGGAACAGGTATTCGGGTTTATGGTTTCAGGAGTTACTGTCCATGGTTGTGGTCCTGTTGGTTTGGGTTTGTGGCAGCAAGGACAACATGATGGGACTATGTGGTGGAAGAAAATGCTCTCCTCGTGGTAGCTGGCAGTGGGGTGGGGAACAGACAGACAGACAGAGAGACAAGAGACAGGAAGTGACCTGTCCTGGTATCTCCTTCCAGGACAAACTCCCAATGTCCTAACTTCCTTCCACAAGCTCCTACCTCTTAAAAGCCTCCACCATCTTCCAATAGAGCCATAAACTAGTGGTTCATCCGTTAGTATAAGGACATTTGGGGAAAATTTAAGATCCAAACTAAAGCAAATAGAGATGTTTATATACTGCTTTAATTTTATAAAGGCCATTTGTTATTTATTAGCTTATTTTATCTTCACAACCATTCCATAAAACATGCTGAGAAATATTCCCTAGTTGATAGGTGAGAGAAAATGAGTTCCAAAGACGTAAATAATTGGCCTCAGTCATTTCTTAGAGGCCAAAGAAGTTCCATGTTGAGGATCCCAGTTCTCTGAATTCTCTGCTCCCAAGCATAGAGTATTTGAATAGCAGGAGAGTTTTTAAGGAGAAAGTTGTACCCCAATCTAGCACCGTTTCTAGTGCTCCTCGTCTCTCTGTTTCCATCTAGTACCAGATTTCTAACATCATTTTTATTCTGCTCAAAAGACTGCCTTTAACATTTCCTAAAGTTCAGTGGATGTAAATTAATTCAGCTTTTAGTCGGCTTTTGATTTTGAATGATATCTTTGCTGGTTATAGCATTCTAGGTTGGCAGCCTTTTTCTGTTGAAGTGTTTTAAAAACATGCCTCACTGTCTTCTAACTTGCATTAATTCTGCTAAGAAATCTGCAGTCATCCTTACCTTTGCTCTTCTATATGCAAAAGATATTTTCCCCCTCAGATTGCTTTGTTAAAGATCTCTTTATCATTGGTTTTAGGAAATTCACTTTTTCATCAGGCTTGGGATAATTTCTTCATGTTTTCTCCCCCTCACTCCTTTTTTGTGCCTGGGGTTCATTGAGTGTCTTAAATATATGCTTTATAATCTTTTTTTCAAATTTGGAAAAAATTTTGCCAAATGTTTTGTCTGTTTCTCTGCATCCTCTTTCAGGGACTCCAATTATGTATGTATTATATACATGAAGTTATTCCATAGTTCACTGATAATTTACTTTTTTTCAACTCATTTTTCTCTCTGTTTAATTTTGGTTAGTTTCCACTGCTAAATCTTTAATTTTACTAAGATTTTAACCTGCAGTGGTAAATCTGTTGTTAATCCCATTCAGTGTATTTTTATTGCACACACTGTATTTTTCACCTGTAGTATTTGTGTTTGGGTCTTTTTTTCATATACTGTGCATCTCTCTTTAACATCTCTCCTTTTACTTTCCTGAATATGTGGTATATACATATAATAACTAGTTGAATGTCCTTGTCTAGTAATCATATCATCTGTGTTATGCCTACAACTTGTTCTGTTGACTGATTTTTCTCCTTATTTGTGCTATATTTTATTGATTCTTTACCTTCCTTCAATTTTTCTTTTTGTTGGATATCTGAGGCCATGTTGCTGGTTGCTAAATATTTTTGTATACCTTAAATATTATTAAACTTTGTCCTCAGAAACAAATTACTTTAAGACTGTCTTGGTTACTTTTCTCTGGTTGCTGAGACAAAATACCTGACACCTAAAATGAAGGAAAGGAAGGTTTATTTAGCTTATAGTTTTTAGAGCTTTCAGTCCATACTCAGCTGGCTGCAAGGCAGGGTGACATGGCCAAGGGGCAGCATTTCATGGTGACCACAGATGACAAGAGCAAAAAGGTCAAAAAGGGAAAAGCATGCCTCCTTCCCTCCCTTATATTGTATGCTGGCTACCTGCCCCAGGGCAGGTGCAGCACTCACACTGCCAATCCCAGCACTAGACAATGAACCAATCACAAATGCTAGACTCAGCCACCTCCATGACAGCATGAGGCTTGAGGGGCCATCTAAACACAAATCATAACAAAGACTTTGAACATTTGCTTTTAGGTTCTTTTTGATTGGATCAAAACACATATTAGGGCTCTTTCCCTCTTCCACCCCCCACCCATTACAGAAGCAATACCCTTCTAAGGATTCTATCTATGCCCTCCCTGTGTATTATAGTGTTTTTCTGTTGCAGTTGGTGGTAGCATGAACTGGTTTTAGCCCTGAGTCAGTCACAGGAATCATTCAGCCTGCTCCTGTTTGTCAGTTCTTTCTCCAGCCTCAGGTGCCTCCACACATGCATTCCCTGTCAGTAGTCAGTCTGCAGGTAGTGAGTTTTCTCTTTACATCTTTCTCCTTCCATGCTGCTCTCTTCTTTTATCTATGCTACCTTGTGAATTCTTTGGTCTCTTTGACTCCTCAACTGTATATCTTTTGCTTGGAAAAATCATCAAGCTCTATTCAGATTCTTCCTCCCTGTGTTACAGCTTGGAAATTCTTTCCCTACTTGTTTTCCTTCATCTCAGGGGTTACTTTCTGTATGGCCTGTCCTGTATTACTTAAAAAGTGTTGTCTAATGTGTGCTGTCCAGTTTTTGTTATTCCATCTTGGCTAAAGTGGTAAGTCCCCATAAGTTTTTTAATTAAAAATATTTTATGAACCAAACAGAGTGATACATACCTGTAATCTCAGCTATTTCAGTGACTGAAGCAGGAGGATCATAAATTGGAGGATAGTTAATGAGACTCTGTCTCTAAATAAAAATTTGAAAAAGGGTTTGGGATATAGCTCAGTAGTAGAACACATCTGACTTCAATCTCCAGTGCTAAAAAAAAAGAATGAAAGAAAGAAAAAGAAATTTTATATCATATCTATATCTATGTAGCTATCATCTAGCTAAACCTCATATAATTCATCACTTTAACTATTTTCAGTTGTACTATTCAGTGGCATAGATACATTCCTTCTATTTTAGTTTCTAGTGAAAAAAATTATTTTTCTTCTAACCATTACTAAGCAGTGCCCAATTTACAGGCAAAGAACATGAAGCTTGGAAGTAACTTGCCCAAGTCTCAAAGTATTTTTTAGTGTGGGTAGGATGACCTCCAGAGCTAAGCTATGGACTTCACTGAGAAAGAATCCTGAAATCATAGTTTCTTCACCTCACTGTAAAGTTTTTCACTGAATGCAATTGTCGATCTGGAGCAGAAATCTTAGAAATTATCTTCTGACCCAGGGTCACAGGACCAGATTCACCTGGTTACCAGAGAAAACTCTGAACTTGGGGCCAGATAAATATCTAAGAGGCAAGTTCTCTCTCATACTGAGGCAGGACAGAACTGGGCCAGGAAGCCCACCCACCAAAGTGTAGCACAGGGCAGGGGTGCACGCAGTGTCTGAATGCATGTGGGTCTGGTGGGACCTAGAGACAGATTCACAGCCAGCCACTTGGAGTTAAATGTCAGCTTCATTTGCATCTCTGGCTTATCTTAAATTACAGTTACAAATCTTTGAAATCCCAGTTTAACTTCTTACCATTTCAGACTGGCAGGCTAGCAGCAATTGATCCAATACATCAGGGATTTTTGACATCAAGGTGTCGATCCCTTTTCTGTGCACGAACAAAAATAAGACTCTTGTCTCAGAAATATTGTGGAGACCTCTTGGCAAAGGCTGTGGGTTGTTTACTCCCAGCTTTTCATAGAAAGCCCCAGAAGTGCATTCCTTTGTGTGATTTCAGTCTGTGTCAAATGCACTTTCAGAATCACAAGTGGATTTTTATTAGCCATTTCACCCTAACAATCTACAAAGCTTAGAACAGTCTGTAGAACCTTATTTTGTAGGAAGGAGTATCAAGGCCAAGGGGCATTCACTCTCTCACAGCTTCCCTTATCAACTTGAGATGAGGTCACAGACAACCGCTTTCTCCTAGTTTTCCTGGATTTTTCTGTAATTCTTTGTTTGCTCTAGAGGTGTATAGAGCTGTCTCTTTCTGTTGGGCTTTTGATTCCCTTCCATGTCTGGGACATTGTATTAGTCAGCCTTTCATCATTATAATGAAATACCTGAAGCAACTCTCTTGGTAAAGAGAAAAGGTTTAGTTAGCTCATAGTTCTGGGAATTCATGGATATAATCCCTGAATTGGCTCAACTCTGAATATCACCTTATAGAAATAGTGGATGGAGATATTGGGAGTGTGGGTTAGAAAGAATGATCACATCTCAAAACCAGAAACAGAGAGGTTGAGTAGGGCCAAACTCAGGCTTTATCACCACACTCTTAGAAATACCAAAGAATTACATCTTCTTCTGTGGTCATGGCCCCAGTGACCCAAAGATCACCAACTTAGCCCCCTTCCCTAAGGTTTCACCACCTCCCAATAGCATTCCTTTGGAGACCAAACTTTTAATCACAGTAGGACTTTCTGGGGACACTCAAGCCACATCCAATCCCAGCAAATATGACACAAAACATGCATTCAACTATGGGTTTCCAACCCTTATCACTGTCACATTATTGTCAAATAGTTGTAGTTTGTGGCTTCCAAACTGAAGGCCGAGGACTCTTCAGCAATAGTGTGAATAAAATGAATAGGTCTAATTCTACCTCTGTTTATTTAGCAGAGTCCACATAGAGTTCAGTCCAAACTCACAACTACTATCAAATGGCCCAAATTTTCCAGAGAATAGAGTAAGCACTATTTGGTAAAAATAATTATTCAAAAAGATCTGGGTATAGGCAGTTCTGAGAAATGAACTTTTCCAGTGAACAGAAGTTCATGGTTGTCTTGACACTTTGGTGATGCTTGGGGGGTTAGATCTAATCTCATCTGTAAAGAGTAAAGGAGAAGCTGAAGAGCTTTGAAGTCATCATACTGGACAGTGCTCTTTCCTGAAATGGAGGGCTGAGGGACAGCAGGGAGAGAGAGCCTCACTTGTGGTTAGGAAAGGGAACCAGCCAGGAGACAGTGGAATTTCCAGAACATGTGGAGCCATGGTCAGCCTCATGGGTGTGTGACCTCTATATTTCCAGAAGAACTAGTGCTTGGTTTAACGTGTTGCTCACCATCTTGAAATTATTCACCATTTTGAAATAAGAGATACTACCGTAAGTAGTGTCTCTTGACAGCTAGTCCTTCCTGCAGCAGATCATTCCTTTATTTACCTCCCTATTCTACATGACAAAAGTACTTTTGGTAATAATTAGGAAATCAAACAAGTAATGACAATAGCCAGATGAGAAATGCAACCACTGAATTTTCCTTCATTGATCACTGCATGGATAATATGTAAGTATACTTTAAAAATAAAACAAAGAATAACTAGTACAACACAAAGAAGATGGGGAAAGAATCAACTCTATATGGAACAGCTTTCTTATTTTTTAAGTAGTTTGAGCTTGGTCTGTTTGTTTTAGTCTGTTTAGACTACTATAACAAAATACCATAGACCAGATACTTACAAATAATAGAAATATATTTCTCACAGCTCCAGAGGCTGAGAAGTCTAAGATCAAAGGGCTGGCAGATTTGCTGCCTGGTGTCTGTATCCTGGTTCTTAGATGACATAAGGGCACAAATCCTGTTCATGAGGGTACCGCCCTCATGACCTAATTGCTTGCCCCAAAGCCCCACCTTCTAATACCATCACCTTGGGACTTGGGATTTCAACATCATATGAATCTTAGGGCCACACAAACATTCAGACCATGCATTATCTTGACTGGTTCTTTAATTTTTCAGCAATCAACAATTTTAAAAGAAGAACAAATGCCAATGTGAAAGATTGTATCAAAATTTAATAATTTAGTAAAGCAGCCATGATTGAAATTTGTGGTTTCAAAATAAAGCCATGACACCTCACAATGTGTATTAAAGATTTTAAATTTGGACACAGATAAAACCCTGAAGTCACACAGAATGAAGTCACTTAAGTGTGTTTTTGTTGTCGCAATCATGGAGCTGTCGTTATTTCAAATTACTGTTTCTTTCAAATTTCTGTTTAAATACAACCATCTGTGGTACCATAGTGGGTGGGGATATGTACTGGGCCCTAAGTAAACTTGAATGATTTTAAGCCACCATAAATTTAATCTTAAGAAGAATCTCAGTAGTTATTCCATTAGTGTGCTGCACTGGAGTAGCCGCATAACTGGGAGTTTCCAAATGAACTGTCGCGTAGAGTGTAATTTATATCAGAGGGTAGGTAATAAAAATGCACTAATTTAAAGGTTATGTATAGCTCATTAAAATGCCAAACAAACACAGCAAATTGTTTAGAACTTGGACCAAAAAATATGTTTCTGAGGAGTATCTATCACTGACAATGTTTAGTAATGCCAACACATGGCGCTAATAAAAAACAGACCAACTTGAGTAAGTTTTCATTCTTGTTTTAAATTCGCCACAGAGAATGTACCCTTTGATTACCTTCATGAAGACAGATGTGTATCATTACTAGAAGATGCCCTTCTTTCTATTTTGCCATCAAAAATCATAAGCTTATTTTATTTAAAAATGTAATAATAGCCAATATTGCTAAGAGTGCAGAGATGCTGCTGAAAATACAATCTTTGAGCAGAACAATGTGATGAAATGTCAGCAATGCATGTCCTTGGGTCTAGGAATTTTGCTTCAAGGAGTTTAGTCTAAATAGATGGTCCATGGGTATATTTAAAGGTTTAGTAGTAAAAAAAGGTACAAAATAAAAATTTTTATCAGTGAAAATATTAATTTCAGCATCACAATAGTAACTGGAAATAAATTAGTTACAAAAGTTGAGGTAATGCCTGCAGTAGAATAAGTAGTACCCATTTAAAACAGTCTTGGCTAAGAGCATCAATGCTATGGAAAGAATTTTATAATATATTCTTAATTGAAACAATCAGGTCAAAAAACACAATACATATCAGATGCCCTCCCTTGTTGTTTTAAATAAGAAAATGCATATCATCAATGAGCAACACCCACATCCCAGCTGTAGCACAAGTACTGTACAGTTATGTTTTCTTTTATATTCAAATTAAAATGATTCCAGGTTTCCACTCCCAAAGACCACTCCAAATTCAATTGTTTTCCAATTCCCATCCAACGTCATTCTAGAAGGTGCCAGGGAAGACGCAGCAGCTCACAAACTGGACCGGCTCGTTTTAGTTTCCTCTAGCAGCCATTTCTGAGCCTCCAGGTTCCAAGCCTAACACACAAACACCCAGCCCTCCTCCAGTCTTAATGAGGTAAGGAGACCTTCCCTGACCCAAGAGCTGACCCTCACCCCCACCCAGGATGACTAAAAGAGACAAGAACATTTTCCTCAGGGGAGCACCTTCCCGAGAGTTACCCCACTATCGCATGCATAAGGACACCCGTGGTTGGGTTTGACCCCTCTGTCATAGGAAAAACAAAACAGCAGTTGTGAGCCCAATTGTCAAGGGCAGTTATGTCACTGTAAATAACACAAGACAGAGAATCCCAACAGTCCAACCCAAATCTGTGTTTAGATAAAAACTGTTTCTCTAACTCATGAAAAACACATTCAGTGTAAAGAATAGCCCTGTTTCCATCCATAACTGTGTCACTCGGTGAGACTAAACAACTGAGGTCATATTTATTGTGATCTCAGTGTTGTAGATAGGTCTTTTACATTTGTATGACTAAGATTGAGACTTTTTCTAAAAAACAACAGAAGTCTACTCTAAGGGATGGATGAGGTCTCTGCCTCCAGAAATTACATCTTGTCAACACATTTTTAAATATGGTTTCTCCAGTTACAAACTTCCACATGGACAGGAACATCCCTAGAAGTCAGCTTACCACCAGAGATTGTGTGTGTGTGTGTGTGTGTGTGTGTGTGTGTGTGCGTGTGTTTTGTGTGTTAAAGACTGATCACAAGAGTACAGAAACATAAACTGTAGCTAACACAAGGTAATGAAATCATGGACAATGTCAGCTTTCTTCTATCCATAGTTTGGGTTTCTTTCTCCTGATATTTTAAGAATTACATGGATCAGGCACAAAACACCCGGCCGAAGTTGAGTTTAGTGTTTTTTGTTGGTTTAAGACTCTTATGTTTGATGTTCTCTTCTCTTGGTCTTTCTCTTAAAAATGAAGCCAAAAGTGTCTGATTAACAAAGGGCCTGGATAGTTGTACTTGATTATGTGTTTTACATGTTTTACACACAGTTGCTCTTAAGTTGGACAGTGCCAAAGGGGCAGATGGGGTCTGCTTCATCCTGGACAACAGCCTGACTAGAGGGCGGGATTACAAATCAAAGAAGGCGTTCATTTAAAACAGCATCAGTTGGAATCTGAAGAGTTTGTCAGAAGAAAACATTTGTTGTGGCAAATAGTTTAATTTAGTGATATTTATTTAAAACCGCCCTAGTTTTCAAGCCACAGGCACACCTTTGATTAACTTGTCTGTCGCTTTCTTTTTAGAATCAAATCTGATTTTTTAAAGTTTGTTAACTTTAATTTAATTTTAATTTTGAAACTTTAAAGCCATTGTTTTTCTCTGTGCTTGAGCAGCTTTCCATCTGTCAGGTGGTATATGGGCTGGTGTTTTTAAAAACGGTTTTTTAAAATTTCAAATTACCAAAGAAATACATATTCATTGATAAAAAGATGATAAATACAGAAGAGCCCAAAGAAAAATATTCATCCAAAATCCCACCCAGCTGTTCATAAGAAAACTGCTCATTTGTTAGTATGTACCCGCAGCCTAACACACACACACAAACACACATACACAGATACACATCCATGTAAGCATTCTTACCAGACACGCTCACAAGTGGACATTTATAGCATTGTCCCAACCACACTATTTTGTAATCTGAATGTTGTCACTTTGCAGTGTCTTGTAAACATATACCTTTTAGATATTCTATTTAATATATTTTTAATCACATTGTTGGTTACTTAAATGATTTTTAATTATTTTCCATCATAATGAATGCTTCTGGGTACATTTTTATTGCATATTTCCTATTTACTTAATATAATTTCCTTAGCTAGAATTGCGAAAGCAAAGCAAATACATGTTTCAAATTTTTTTCATACATATTGACAAATACCCTTCCAAAAGTGTACTAACGTACCCTTCCTTCGGCCAAGTAAAAGCATTGGTTTCCCACTAACACACCACAGTACTGGGTATGCTGATGCAGTCTGTCCTTCATATCACCAGGCTCCACCTCTACAGATTCAACCAACCGTGGATCAAAAATATTTGAGAAAACAATTACATCTACAATGACATACAGACATTTTGCTTGTCATCATTCCTTAAACAATTCAATTAACAGTGACATAATATTTACATTGTACCAAGTATAAGGAATCTAGAGGTGATTTACAGCATATGGGAGGATGTGTGTAGGTATTATGTAAATACTATGCCATTTTATGTAACAGAATTGAGTGCCTGTGGGTTTTGGTATCCAAGGGGGATCCTGGAATCGATCTGTTGTGGATATCAAGCGATGACTGTCTTTTAAGATGTGCTTGGCTAACAGGCTAAAACACATATCTTAAGATGCAATTCTGACTAATTGGCTTTAGAAAGGGAACACAGAGCATCAGAGGGGGAAGGAGCAGCATGTATTTGCCTCTGTCCAAGATGTCTGAAGCTGCATCTCCATTCAACATCTTCATTGTATTACTGTATGAGCACAACAAACTTGGGCACAGCAGAAGGTTTCAATAACAAAAATGTGTGTGTGTGTGTGCGCGCGCGCACATGTGTGTATACAGATGTATATCCCAAATCCCAATTTTGTTAAAATATGCACATATTTATGTACTCATGCTCATAATGCTTTCTCCACCCAAAGTCATAAAAATTGTAAGTCAAAATGTCACATTGGTTATAATCGGGAGGAGGGAATATGGAAGATTTTCATTTACTTCCTTATATTTTCAGATGTTTTCAAATTTTCTTTTTTTAAAATTATTTTATTTAAAGAGAAAAAACAAAACAAAACAAAACAAAACAGAATAAAGGGTAGCAACAATACAGAATTCCAAGGAGAAAAGGAAGAGAACAGCAACAAAAAAACCTAAGAAATTATTACTTCACAAATTGCATACTGACTTCTTGGAAATAGTTGTTCAAATTACAAAGTTAAAACATGTAAAGTAGACATTCAAACAGTGAGACTGTTAACAGTTCTGCTCCACGATCTGACAAAAACAGCAATATGATCATCCATCTTACCCACTCAATTATATCATGCAATTATATCAAAAGGGTAAAATGCAATTATATCAAAGGGTAAAATTAAACACAACAAAACAGAGCAAAGCGGATCACAAGAAAGCAATGTAAGAGACAAAAATTTCAAAACTAGACAATTGGAGATATTCACTCGCTATCATATTGACTCTTGTTTTCTTCCAAATAGTTGACCATATTGTCACATACAGGGAATTCACATGAAACAACCTAGTATGGAATTGATCTGAGCAGGACGAGGAGGGCATTACAGGTCTTCAAGACCAGACATTAGGGAAGCCAAGAATGGCTGTCATAGTATCTCTCATTCTCCTCAAAATAGCTGTCCATACCTTTATGTGTGTTGAACTTAAACAAGACAAAGCAAGCTAAGATCACTTTAAACAAAATGAGATAGTTTTGCTGGACTTCACATCATGACATTATGGAATAAGCACTGGGTATTGTACTGTCTCTTTTTCTTAAAAGTAGTTGTTCTCATTTCAGCATGTGTAATACAGTTGGTTCTCGTAAACTGTTTATAAGCTCTACATATGCATGAGTCTCTACATGTATATCTATCATTTCTGTATTAGCAGGAAAAACAAAACAAAGCAAGATAAAACAAAATAATTCCTAGAAAAGCATGAGGCAGAAAAGTCACATAAAACCGCAATACTAGGTGATCTACAACAGTTACCATGATGTCTCCACAGTATATAACAACATTAATAAAAACAAAGCATTGGTGACATTATAAGACTTCAAAAGCAAGTAACAATCATACCAGAGTGGGTATCTTAGTGAATCTTGTCATCTTCAGTGTAGTTGCCTATACTCTTAGACCTGATGCTATCAATCATAACAGATTTAAATAAAATCAGTCAATACAGAGTAGCAATCTAACAAACCAGATTCAAATAAGATCAGTCATAATAAGACAGTATAAGTTATAAAGGGCTTCAGATTAAGTTGATAGGAAAATTAGGGATGATTACCATAATATGTCCTCTTATTTTTGGGATAGCTGACCATGTCCTCAAGTCTAGTGTAAGTAGACAAACTGGAACAGCACGTAATCCATC